>WEIT01000035.1:2117-15343 GCA_013389985.1 Dryoscopus gambensis
AATTTCACATTTTAAAAAAGTGTAAAGTACAGTTCATATTCACCTATGACATTGAATATAACACTAGCTATACTATTTTAAATATATAAATATTTGGTAAAGTTTACCAATTGATCTTTGTTGCTTATTGCCAATAAGACTTACCACAAAACAAAAAAATGTTCTATAACTAGGAGCGTCCGATATGTGAATATGTGACAATAGATTGTCCCAAACAACCTGCTGTATATTAGCTTTACTACTGTCTAATGAAAGGAATCTCTTCTGACCAAAAAATAATATATATATCTGGTGGTAAATAAATTCACACCTTGGTTCTGATTAAATAGAAGTTAAGAGTTCTTATTATTTTAGTGTCAGTCTTGAAGATTACTGAATTTTTAATATGAAAGTTGAGTTCACCAAAATTTATCCATAAAAATTAAGTCACATACATGTTTATGGACATGGATTTTTTAAGGTTTACAACAGTATCTTTCTTAGCATCAGATAATTTAGCAGCAGTGACCTTTAATACTTGGCAGTAGTACCTTTTTCCCAAACAGTACTGGAGGAAATGAAAGACATGAAAAAATACTTAGCTTGTGCTTTGTGAAACTAACAATTTAAATATTTAAGCCTGGGGGAAAGATTTATTTTTAATAATCTATGTCTGTTAATGGGATGCAGTGTCTCAAAAATTTATTCAAGACCGCAACATAGTATAAAAAGTAATGGAATTATAACTGAGGGTAAACCTTAAAGAAATCTCAGTGATTTACTTGTTAATAAGTTCTTTGAGTCATAGAAATTTTCTCCTATACTCAGTGCTGTCCTTTTCTAATCCTTGTTTCTACTCATAGCACTTACCTTATTCTTGCCTTTCTTAACTTGTTTTCATGCTTACACTTCCTCTTCACTTTTGCAATTGCTGAGATTTTTATGGAAGCACATTCACACAGACAGAAGTATGTACTTGGCATGTAGTAACGTACATGTAGTATGTATTGTAAAACTAACTACTCACATTTTCTAGCATTTAATGACTAGAATAATTGTGAAAATAATATAGTTTTTCTGTCATCTGTCAGTAATATTTCAAGTAGAAAAAAGAATCAAAATACAGCTTTTGTTTTCCTTTTGATTTTTTCTCTCAAATTTATTATTCAAATATATGTAAGAAATATGAATTGCTCTTTAAAAGCCTTAATGTATTTGCAGTTTGCCCATGTAAAGTCAAACCTGCAATGATTTCAGTTGAACTACTCAATGTGATTATGAAAGGCAGAATTACAGATCCATACTGAACCCCCTTTTCATATAATCCTTGTTTATTATTTTCTAGCATTTGCTGTATATAAGTAAATAAGTATGACACCTTAGTTTATATTGTTTCAACATACCTAATCTTGCAAATTAAAGAATCTATAGTATCAGAGCAGTTTTGAAACCTCTATGTGCATTTCCAGATAAAGTATGGTTTTCAGTTTCAAAAATATACTACAGAAAGCAATATGTAGCACAGGATAGCTGCACATGATTTTCATAAACTGTTTTTCAATAAATATTTGAATTACGTTCATGGTGCTCTGTCTTCAAAGAAAAATCAGAAGAAAAACACTAAAGTTTTTGCTATTACAAAGTACTAAAATACAGACTTATGATAGGATTCTAGTTGAAATTGCACAGGCATCTTTCTCAGAATCTTTCTTTAAAATTAAGGCACGAATCCAGTACAGATAGATATTAATGTTTGCAAGTGTGCAGTAACAACATCCTTCTCTGGTATTTAGCGGTTTCCTGCCTCAGAAGTGCTCTTTCCCTCTTGTCCCTGGCTACACGACATGAAAGTTTGTCATCTGTGCTTGCCCAGAATGCAAAAATAGAATCTACACATGGAAAATTATGTCTGGAGATATTTTGACCTCTGATGTAATGATGCAGATTTTTGCTTTGCTGACTAATGCAGCTCTTTATGGTTACCAAATCTATTTATTCCCAAAGCTGGGTTTGAGGTCCTTCAATAACATTATTTTTCTTAGCAGACATAATAGAGAAGGAGTAAGATGAGGGCTCATTGGTAGAAAGCTACAAGAAACACATCTGTTCCCAAACAATCTGTATTACACTGTGTGGGTTATTGAAGGTTTATAGCCATGACAATTTATTAAATTCTGATCAGGAAAGATACCGTGATGGGAGTTAGACAGAGGGGGAACTAAAAATAATTCTGATAGTTTGGACCCTATTAACTTTTCCACATGACTGATTCAGATTTTTCAGCATTTCCATAATTCTGTAACACAGAAATCCATAATATTCCAGCTTCTGGAACACTTAGAGATTTGCCAATTATGAATAGTTAAATGTGCATCATTTGGCTAATATACCATCCTATGGATGGTAGAAGTTACAGATATCGTCTCAGAGAGTGTGCTTGTGACAAATAGGACTGATGCTACTGCTCAGTGTAGGTTTTCAGAGGAAAGTGAGAGCGCCCTGCGCTGAGAGCCAGCGCGGTTCAGCATCTGTGCCGTGCAGCCGAGAGCCACCAGATGGAGCGTGTCAGTTACTGTGAGTGCGGCTCCTCGCGGCTCCAGCAGCGCAGCCGGCACCGGACCCGCCAGCACAGCACTTACACCGCGCCTTTTTAGCAGCAAACGCTTAAAAGCACTCAAATGCGAAGCGATGGTGATGCAAAACATCTTACATTTCCAAATGGTATTTCTATAATGTCATTACTAAATGTGAATGCAGCTCTATATCAAGTATGCTTTCAATACATTCACAAAATTTAAGCTGGTTTATGCAAATGTTATGCAAACTATCTAGTCCCTTGCAAAAATCTGTCCTTCAATTGTATTGCATCTTTCTGGAAAGGACCTTTTTTTATTTTTCCAATTTACATCAGTGTGCTCTATTCGTAGCCTTTTTTACTCTTTATTATTTTAGTATAGATCTTCCATGTGCCATCTAGCAGAAATTATGATTTATTTAATTTCTAGAGACTAAAATAGGCTTTACCTTGAATCTAGAGCTAAGGTAAAACAGTATGATGTGCAAAATTTAATATTCATTCCTCTATTGGTCCCATGTATAATTTAAAAAAATAATTTGTACATTAAAATATGAATCACACGGTGAATCCCTCCAGTAGGTAGTGTAAGGAACTCAGACATCAAGGATTCAGCAACCCCTTGCCACCCCTATCCCACCCTCCCCACCGCAAAATGATCTCTCAGTGCAGAGGAGCTGACTGGGACCTCTAACTTACTTATCGTAAACTCACATAAAAATAAAGTTGTGATGCTACTCTATCTTGATATGTGTCTGAATTCTTATGAAGAAACATCAGTTATAATCATTGTATTAAAAAAAAAGTCCTTCAGATATGCAAAGGCTACCTTCTACTTTTAAATTGGAAGTAAGCTTAAAAAATGATCTTATAGGTGTGGGGGGTTTTTTGTTTGTTTTTGTTTTTTGGGTGGGTTTTTTTTGGGTTTTTTTGTTTGTTTGTTTGTTTTTGTTTTTTGAGGGGTGGTCTTTTGTTTTATTTCATTTGGGAGGAAAATTTAAGTTCTTTGAAATTATAAACAGACTTCCCCTCCCCCCCCCCCTTTGGATTTATAGCTCTTGGGCCTGTTTAAACTCATGGACTTACCAGAAAACATACAAGTGCTTGATGGCATTAACCCCATAACACTCCACAAAGAAAACAAACCCCTTCCAAACAAATAAAGAATGGATCTTTTTAGCGCAGTCAGTTAACAAAGACAAAGGTACCTTCCCTCTATAATGATAGAAGGAATCATGTTAATACATAACTTTCCTTATCTGACTAACATTAATTTTATCTGGAGGAATGCTTCTGTGAATAAATCTTGTATGCAATGCTGAACAGAAACATTTTTGCAATATGATTTTTATCACCTCAGGTATTTTTGTTTCTCTAGTAAATAATTTTATAGTAACATTTTTTGTATAACTTACTGCATTTCCTGTGCTCACAATTTGAATTCATAAAACCAAAACTCAGCTGTTTTATCTCGAAAATATTTTTAAAATTAACAGTGATAACAAAACAATCTTAGCAATATGTCAAACTTAACACATTTAGCTCTCTGAAAAGATTTTCACAATCAGTTTTGAATTAAAATCCTGCATTTTGTCGTGAGTAAAAATAAATTAAAAGAGTAATATCATAAGAAAAAATACGCTGAATAACAATGATGATATCTATTGTTTCTGTGTAGAAAGATATGAGTTGATGTCTTTGTCATGGTTCATTGGTGAATTCATTACTTGGAGAAAAACCAAAACAAATGTTCCTATTCTGCAGGAATTACTATACAACTGCTTTTTTCTCTCTCTTTCAAACCAGAGAAGGAGTTGTAGAAAGGTAATGTTGACAGCAGGTTGGCAAACCAGTCCAAAGTTATTCATACTGAAAATGTCAAATCTTACCCAGATTTCATAATAAATTTTTTGGAAAAAAGACATATTGGAACTCTTCAAGATTTTATAGAAAGGGATAAAGTTGTTAAAGCATTTTATTTTCTCCCATATGTTTATGAGAACCTGGACAAAGTCAGAGATACAAGTTTTCCTATTATTTCAGCCAATATCAAAATTTTTTCCCCCAATTCTTTATTTCCTTTGATGTCTGAGAGGCGACCAGTGAGAACCTCTACTGTTTGGTTGGGAGGATTGTATGCAGTAGTAGAGAAAAGAGAAGGCACCTCTTTGTGTATGGAATAAAGGCACCTAAAAATTATATAGAAATATATTTGGTTAACAAAAAGGGAATCACAACCCAAAAAATATAACACAGTATTTATTAAGAAAAAAAAATCTGAAAGAAGTAGGTGTGCAGATGTTAATATGGCAATGGCAGCCATCAAAGTGAGTCTGTAATCTGGTACAATGATGTGGTATCACATTAATATAGAGAAGAAATATAGGATAATCATATATAAGCTGGTATTTTATTCCATTATCTTTCACTGAATTGATTAACAATTTATAGTGATTCAGAGACTTTGATGTAGTCACAGTAGTTGTGTTTCATTTATTATTTGGACTGTATAATTTCATACTCATTATCATTGTGCAGTTGGGAAAGGAAAGAATAATTCATAGAAAGGTTTACTCTAGAGTGCTTTGTGGTGGAGCTACATCTGCCACTCTGACTGCAGCTTCAGTTAGTATTTAACCCAAAAGGTTTTTGTAGGATGCTCTAGGTTTAAGAAAGGAAGAAATTTCTGAAGAAAGGGCTTTGGTATCTTTTTTAATCTTAGAAATTATAGAACTAGAGAAATTATAGTGGAAAATTCAGTGGCTGTAATTTTGTAATCACATAATGTAGTGACGAGTATTAGCATCTGGACCATGACTGCTTGTATGCCTATGTAATGTAATTGTGGGAACTATTTTCTTTCCACTGAGATAGCTTATCTTGGCTTTTTACTGAATTCATGTGCTAAATCTTCTCTTGCATGAACAACTTCTACAGAAGACTGGTTAAACAGAACTTTACAATGTATAATTATCTTCTTGTAATATTCAAGAATTAGGCAAAATAATAATTTCAGAGCATCTTATCTGAACTGCCTGACCTATCATTTAATCACTCCATCATTTTATACACCCCACTCTTATTTATCTCTTTCAAATTGCCTCCTTTCATTCATTCTCACAGTGTCTCTGCATACTTTTTTTTCTCATAATTCCCGTATTTTTTCTAAAGAGAAATGTATGTAGTTGAACAGTTATCAGCTGTCTTATATCCATGTAACTTGTTGGGCTTCACCGGATTTATTCCAGCATGTATTAGAAGAGGATGTAATTTAGTACTTAGGGGAAAGAATTTTCAGGTGCATTGATTCAAAATAAAAAGAGTAAATTAATTTTGCATGTTCACACAAATTCTTAATTTAAAAAAATTGTCTTAGATCATTGCTTCAGTATAATGAAGATTTTATTCAGATAAACAAAATGATGTCCATTTAAACCAGGTAATTTTCATTCAGAAGTGTGCTAAATCAAATCAAGCTATGTTCCTTTTCATCCACTTTCATTTTCTCAAATGCTTTTCTGTGGTCCTTGCAAACATCCTCCTGATTTTTTCCATCCTCCATCTATCAAATGATTTCATGTCTGTAAAACTCTGATATCTCTTCCTTTGCCCTTTTCAAAAATCAGTATCCAGTCAATGAAAAAAAGAGCTGTGGTACAGCATTCTTTCTCTCCACTCTTTAAACTCCACACAACTTACAGCCTGATATAAGTAGGTATTATGTACACCAACTTTTGAAGGTCTTCTCTATTCATACAAATTTAGAAAAATGAAATTCAATTTTTGCTTTGTTCATATATGGCATAAACTCCTAAGAAGGGATAGGCAGAGAAGGAAAGGCAGCAGAGAAGCCCTGTATGTTAAGAAAGGTTTCAGTTTTCTAGAGTTTGATGCTGCTAATGATAGGTTTGAGTGCTTCTAGGTAAGAATCAGGGGAACACCAACAAAGCAGGTATCATGGTGGGAGGCTGCTCTAGACCACCCACCAGGATGAAGAGATGGATGAAATATTCTGTAAGCAGCTGGGAGAACTATCATGATTAGTAGCTCTTGTGGGGGACTTCTACTTTCCAGATGTCTGCTGGAAGTAAAATACAGGAGAGGAAGCAGCCGAGGAGACTCCTCATATCTTCGGGAGATAACTTCCTGACACATCTGGTGAGGGAGACAGCTAGGGAAGGAACCTGTTTGAGAATGAAGGATTTGTGGGAGGTGTGATGGTTGGAGACCATTTTGGACATAGTGATCATGAAATTATAGTTTTCTGTTCTCAGAGAAGTAAGGAGCAGGCCTGATAGAACTGCCACCTTGGACCTCAGAAAGGCAGACTATGGCCTGTTCGGGAGACCGGTTGACAGAATCTTTTTGGAGCTAGTCCTGGAAGGCAAAGGAGTCCAGGAAGACTGGACATTCTTCGAGAAGGAGATCCTAAAGTTACAGGAGCAGGCCATCTCCATTCACTGAAAAACAAGCCAGGGGAGAAGACCGTTCTAGATGAACAAAGAGCTTTGTTTAGAACTCAGGAATCAAAGGAGAGTTTGTAACCTTTGGAAGAAGAGCCAGACAACTCAGGAGGACCACAAGGATGTTGTGAGTTAATGCAGGGAGAAAATTAGAAAAATTAAAAACTAATTTTAATTAGTTTTAGACTAAAACTTAACCTGGCTACTGTTGTAAAAGACGATAAAAATGTTTCTAAAAACACATTAGCAACAATAGGAGGACTAAGGAGAACCTCCATCCTTTTTTGGGTCTGGGGAGAAGCCTAGTGACAAAGGATGAAGAAAAGACTGAGGTACTTAAGGACCTTGCATCAGTCTTTAACAGTAGGACCAGTTGTTCTCTGGTTCTCAGACCCTGGAGCTGGAAGACAGGGATGGGGAGCAGAATGAAGTCCCTGTAATCCAAGAGGAAATGATCAGTGACATGCTACACTACAGCAAAATGTGACATCCATCTGTAAGAAGGGTCAAAAGGAGGATTCAGAGAAGCACAGGCCTGTCAGCCTGGCCTCTGTGACAGGGAAGGTCCTGGAGCAGACAATGTTCAGTGTCATGACACAGTATGTCAGGGGATGAGGCCCAGTCAGTGGGGGTTTATGAAAAGTAGGTCCTGGTTGACAAACCTGATCTCTTTCTGCGACAGAATGACCTGCTTAGTGAATGAGGGAAAGCTTGTGGATGTGTCTACCTGGACTTTAGTAAAGCATTTGATAATGGTTTCCCACACCATTTTCCTGGCGAAACTGTTTGTTCGTGGCTTGGATGGGTGCCCTCTAAACAACTGGTTCTATGTCTGGGCCCAGAGGGTGGTGGTGAATGGAGTTAAATCCAGCTGATGACCTGTCAGTCATAAGTGATGTTCCTCAGGGCTCAGTACTGGGGCCAGTTCTGTTTAATATCTTAATCAAGGATTTGGTCGAGGGGATTGAATGATGTTTCAGTCAGTTTGAAGATGACACCAAGTTGGGTGGGAGTGTTGATCTTCTAGAGAGTGGAAACACTTTGCAGGGGGATCTGTACAAGCTTGATCAAGCTGAATACGCCAATTGTATCACATTCATCATGGCCAAGTGCCATATCCTGCACTTGGGTCACAACAACCCTATGCAGTGCTACATGCTTGGGACAGAGCACCTTGAAAGCTGCCCAGCAGAAAAGAATCTGGGGCTGAACATGATCCAGCATGTGCCCAGGTGGCCAAGAAGGCCAACAGCGTCCTGGCTTGTACAGTGTGGCCATTAATAGTAAGACAGCCATGGTGCCCCTGTAGCCGGCACTATTGAGGCCACAACTCAAACCCTGTCCAGTTTGGTCCCCTCACTACAAGAATGACATTGAGGGGCTGGAGTGTGTCCAAAGAAGGGGAATAGAGCTGCTGAGGGAGATGGGGGTGTTTAGTCTGGAGAAAAGGAGGTTCAGGGGTGACCTTATGACTCTTTACAACTACCTGAATGGAAGGTGTATTGAGGTGGAGTCAGTCTCTTCTTCCAAGTAACAATTGATAGGACAACACAAAATGGCCTTGACTTGTTCAGGGTTTAGATGGAATATAAGGAAAAAATTCTTCCCCACAAAGGTTGTCAAGTATTGGAAGAGGCTGCTCAGAGAATTTGTGGAGTCAGCATCCCAGGAGATACATAAAAGATCTGTAGATGTGGTGGTAGATGTGGTGTTTAAGGACATGGTTTAGTGGTGGACTTGGCAGTGCTGGTTTAGCAGTTGGACTCAATGATCTTACAGGTCCTCTCCAACCTAAATGATTCTTTGATTCTAGATGCCACCATAATTAACATGATCAAATACGTACTTTTATTCACCTCCTTACTACTGCCTGAATCAATGTATTATCTTTCACCCTGATGTGCTGATCAACTTAAAGTCTTCTAATGCTTTAGTAAAGGACTTTGTCCAAAGATTTTTAGGCATTCAGATAAGTCATACCTGCTCTTTCATTACTGTTTTTATCAGTTTTCCAAAAAAACAAAGTACAAATGGCCTTTTAGCTACCAGTTCTCCTTAGAGGTCTTTTTGAAATGATAGTGCTATCTAATTAATTGCATCTTAAATATCTTTTGAATGTCATTCGAAAAAAAAAAATGTATCGGAGATTTTATACCAATTGTACTGCAAAAGAAATAAACTGAATAACATATGGGTTTTGTTTTCTTTTCCTGAAGGTAGAAGAAGCATGGAGTGAGGGGCATGAAAGTTACCCAAAGAGCATTTTTTGAGCAGAGGTCTTCCAAATCTAATGTAAACGTTTTAAGTTCTAATCAAGTCTCTACAGCCTGTGTAAGACTGCACCACATACAGTTCTGCTGTCTTGTTCTAAATATATTTTAGCTTCAATAATAAAAAATCCCCACTAATTTTGTAGTTCAATAAAGGAGGAAAAATAATAGCGGCAGAAAAGAAAAGCACATTTCATTTAGAAGTGCTTTGTGATTTTGCAGGTAGGAATTTTTTCCTCTCCTTTCTCTTGGAGAATTTTTTTTCTAATGAGTCACTTACAGCTGTTTGAAGGGCAACGAACTTTATAGATATCTTTGTGTAGAGCTGTAGTATCTTTTCTTCTTTGTTTTTTTTTCCCCCTAGGGCAAGGTGGTTATCTTAGTTCAAAGCCAGTGTCGCTATGTCATACTGTTATCAGTTAGGTCTGATCCTTATGAATTAATGGTAATGATCTATGAAATCCTTTGTCTTAACTTTTTATATAAATGTGTTGCCATATAGAATCCCAAGGAACATTAAGTTAGAGAAAATGAAAGAGAAAAGTGACCAGGAATGTCATAATTTGTGAACCCAGTTAGAGCTCAGTGTAAGTCTTTAAGTGTTCTTTCACCTTTCTTGAGCTCATTAGCTGTAACAATCTTCCTGAATCTGGGTCAGTCATTGAAGTGTAAAACTCTCAAGGATTTATTTACCTGTTTTTAAGATAATTTTTTTTGACATCCAGGAACTGCTGAGAAGGGTAGCTGTAGTTAATCCTTCTGCATTATTCCTTAGGCATTTTTCAAATCTTGTAACTCAGCCAGATGGAATATTCCAATATGTTCCTCGACATTATCTCAATGCCATCTTCCCCTGTAGCAGGTAATGCAAGGCACTAACTTAAGTATGTAATAAATTCCCAAAACATAAAGTTTAAAATGCAGATTAAGAGATGTTTTCCCTGATTATATGCTTTGAAAGAATTGCTGTTTGCAATCATTAATGGTTGTATCTCCTACCTAAAGCTACTTATCTCCACTTTTTTCTTCATTTCCACACTAATATGAAGATTAGAGAAATCGTATTTAAACAAATTGTCCAAAAATGCAGCATACAATTTATTACAATGAAGACTTGTGTAAGAAAAGAATTAATGCAGAAGCTAGAAGAAAATACTGAAAAAAAATATTGAGTAGATGATTGCAACAAATATGTAATGAAACAAAATAAATTAGTAAATACAGAAACATAGGGTTACCAAGATGTTAAAATATTGTCCATCATAAATTGATACAAATATAGCAATCTTTACAATTTTCCCTTATCTGGGAATTTTAGTATTTGGTGTCCTAAGTTAAATTAATTACAAAACATAAGGATATATAGAAACTGTAAATAAGTAATATAATTTTATTTAATTTTTTTCTGGTATTGTTCATAGTATATTAAGGTAACTGGAGGAGAATATTTGTACTTAAATGCACATTAAAGAAATGCATTTTATGGATGGCACAAATTGGGTGCTATGTTATATCAAAAATTGAGATGTATTTTGTAAGTGCTTAACACTTAGAAGGAAATCAGTTAAGCAGGCTGGAATTAGCTGGTATTTTTTTCCAAAGTATGGGTTTAATATAATATTAGAGCCTTCAATATTTATGGATTTTAAATGAAAATAAAATCAATATCTTTTATCTTTCTAAAACCAGAATCTTTAATTGGTTGTGAATTGCAAGAAACAAGCTGTTTTGATTTACTCCTGCTCGCATGAAAAAAATCAATTCAGACTTTCATAGAGGCATGAACAATTTTAAATAGATTATGTCAATTATTCTTGCTGTTTATTGGTCTGCATGGGGTCATTAACCCTATGATAATTTAGGATTACAGATTTACCCAAGGAAAATATTAATCAAATCTAGAGGTAAAGCAGAATAGAAAGTCTCATGAGAAAGTTTGCATAATTGTTTTGCTGAACAGGATCATCTAGGAATGTGTTAGCCACAATTAATGATAGATTGTTTTTGACAAAGCATTGTAAGTAAGAATAAATAAAGATTTTTCTGTGGTGCTGATAAAGTGCAAAGAAAGGAAGCAAGTTAACTCTTCAGATTTTCTCCATCCTGAATATAATTTTGAAATATACCTCAGTGTTGTTAAACTATATTTTTTAATGGATGGATAGGATTGGAATTTTTTCATTGTTTTAAAATTCCTGCTGGACCATCATGAGTTTTGGGCGCAAGAGAAAAATTTTTGTGAGGTTGTTTTGTGAACAGAATCATAAAGTATCAAAAGGTAACAAGATCTAGACAACATGTCCCACATTTTCTAAATGAAATCTAAAAGTATGTTGATTTTTTCAAGTAAATAAATAGTCTCATTCTTATCAGGAACAGCCTTATTCTCAGCATTCTGAATATTTGGTATACACATTTTTGATATCTAATCTTCTATTTCAAACTAAAGCTAAAGGGTTAGTTTCATTTGATGGCTAATCTGTTAAGTCCATGGCACTTCAAAAAAAATTAAATCACAATTAAAATTGATTCTGTTCCCTCCTTTGTTTCTTATAAGATTTATCACACAAAGACAGATGCAATGCACTCTAGCATTATTCTTTTCAAATGTAACAACTTTGAGTGGTGATTTTTGTTTTTGAAGTACTGAGAAGTGCTCTCTGAAATTTTTTATTGCACATATGATGAACTTTTAGAGAGTTTTAATGAACTTCTAAGCTTTGAAAAAAGTTGCAGAATCTGTGCATGAAGATATCTATTCCTTAAATGGAGATCCTCTCAGCTTTCTGGTGAGTTCTAAGATTTACTCTATTAATCAACTCAAATCAGTGTTTAGCCTTGATATAGCAGTTCACATTACACATTCAAAAAGCCTTTCCAGTATTACCGATCACACTGTCTTAGTAGGACACAATTTTTTTTATAGCCTACAATCTGGATTTTTGAATGCAATGAGCAGCAGTTCTATTCCCATCCCTGCAGCATCAATCACATGCAGTTTGCCACCATAATTCAACAAATTCAATACATCCTTTACACCCAAGAAGTAAGCACTATTTTTTAGAAATTGTTGGGTTCACCATGCATTGACTTCAGCTTATTACAGTGTGCTAATACCCTAGCCACATCCCTCTAATTATAACAAAATAATTAAGAGAAACATAGAAATAGAATTATGTTTTGTTTGAAAATTTTGTCGTTTCCATGCAGACTGGGTAAATTATTCATAGTGGATGTGGATTTCATTTTTGCTTTACTGCACTGATAGCATAATCACAGAGTCCTAATTATAGAGATAGTAAATAAGAGAGAAAAGAATATACCACCCCTTACTCCTGAAGAAATTTCTACTGGCACACTAGGGACTAATTAAAATTCATTATTGCATCAGCTTTTGCACCAATACAGAAGTTTTGTAACATAAGACTTTGTGTGGGAAGGAAGGAGACAGAGGGTTACTGCTAGGATGTTTTTCAGTGAGTACTATTCTTGCTCTCTAGCATTTGTTCAAATGCTTAAGATTGTTCCCATTAAGCTGTTGCTGTTGGTCACTGGTGTAATGTGAACTGAGGCAATCTCAAAAGAAACCCAGTGCAGAGCATTCATTTGCAACAACTGAAGCTAATGCAATTTTAAATTTTTCTTGAAGAGCTGGTTAAGCAGTATTGCTGTTATGCACTGTTCTCTGCACTACCACCTCTCCACCAACTCCATCTTGCACACAGAAAGTTCTGATTTAGGATTTGAGACAGAGGCAGAGAGCAGTTGAGCAGCCTACTTACCTTCTGCACTTCTTGGATCTGGGGGGCACACTGTTACACAGAGCTGAAAGAAACCAGCTTGATGGTCCTGCCATCACCAAAATGTGATTTACTGTTGGAAAATGCTGACAGATTTCTCCTTGTTATGCTGGCCATGTTGCATTCTTCTGCACATAGT
>WEIT01000036.1:14850-35785 GCA_013389985.1 Dryoscopus gambensis
TTTCTCCTTTTTTTTTTTTTTTTTTTTTTTTTTTTTTTTTGCAGGGTTTGTTTTCTTTTCAGCAGACCACCTCATCGATTATTTGATTAGCAAGGGCACTGGAGGCCTAGGGAGAGCACGTGGAGGGAGGCATGGCATGCTGTCCTGCATTTGTTGCCCAGGGGCAGTGCTTTGGGATCTTGGAGGCATAGGGAACATAACAATGCTGAGATTGTGATCCTCTTAGCTGTCATCTTCATGAAGATTGCTGTTTTTCCTGCAAACTGTACTTTCTCCACTCCATATTTTGTGCAAGTAAGCGGTCTGTGCCAACAAGCATGCGTCAGTTCTTTGTTAACAAAACAGAGCTAATAGGAAATAGCTATTGCGCTGCTTAGTACCTTCTGTGTATGAAATAAGGATAGATTGTTTAAAAATAAAAAGTTGAACAGATGTTAAAAATTATTAAGGCTGAAGACATTGTTTGATCTTAGCATGTTCAACAACCACCTTGCATTTTGTAAGTTTTACCTCCCTTTGTGTTGACTGAACAGTTGTTTTGAATTGCAACTACAAGAAGAGTACTGTACTTCCTGCTGCCCTGAGGGAAATGAGTACTAAAGGTTGGCTGTTTCTGAGGGTGAGAGGAAAGCAAGACAAGACTAATTAAAAGTTTTTTGGGTTTTTCTAATAGTTGTCAATACTTTATATGAGTACAGGAGGCTTGTGGGTCATGTGAAAGAATGTACAGGAGGCTGTGAAGATGTAAAGCTGTTCAGGAGGCTTATGAGTATTGAGAAGGGATGTATCTGAGACCCTGAGGATGGAAAACAGCTGGCCTGTTTCTTGGCAAATGGTGTTTTCATTTGTTTTGTAGCAGAAGTCGAAGGAACTGCCAAAAGAGTGTCCTGGTTTTGTCTGGGATGGAGTTAATTTTCTTCCTAGTAGCTGGTTCAGTGCTGTGTTTTGGATCTAGTATGAGAATCATGTTGATAACACACTTAATGTTGTAGTTGTGTCTCAGTAGCGCTAACTCCGAGTCAAGGACTTTTCAGTGTCTTGTGCTCTGCCAGTGAGGAGGGGCACAAGAAGCCAGGAGGGAGCATGGCTGGGACAGCTGGCCTGAACTGGCCAAAAGGGATATTCCATACCATAGCATGTCACGTATATAAACTGGGGGAAGTTAGCTGGGAGGGGCCGATCGCTGCTGGGGGGATGTGCTGGGCATTGGTCAGTGGGTGGTGAGCATCCCTTGTTTTTTCTGGGATTTTATTTCTCTCTCTCTCTTTTTCATTGCCATTATTATAATGATTTTTAAATTATCATCATTATTATTATTACTATATTTTATTTTGTTTCAGTTATTAAACTGTTCTTATCTCAACTCCGAAGATTTACTTTTTTCTCACCCCCAATACTCCTCACCACCAGAGTGGAGCACAGGGAGGGAGTGAGCAAGCAGCTATGTTATTTCTAGTTGCTGGCTGGGGTTAAACCAAAACACCAAATTTGAAAATAAAAGCAATTTTGGAAGCTATGGCTGCCTGCCCCAGACAGTTGTTCCAGGTCTGCAATTAGACATTTTGGTTTTATAAGAACAATTGCTTTGTCTTGTTACATGAGATCAGCTTAAAATGGGAACTTGACTAATAAAGAACATTACAACAGTACTAATGTTCAGTGATCACCAGCTTAATTGTCTCCATTGCTTTCATTTAGACAAAGAAGTGTGTTTCTTTAGTCTGAAGAATAGTGTTCCATATTTCATGATGCTTAAAATCACGTTGAAACTGTAGGTGATGATTTTAAAATGATGTTTTCGTCATTTTCAAGAGACTGAGACTGAAATTTTAACTCTTCTTAATTTTGCCCATTCCTCTAGCACAGGAAGATGTAGTTTCAATAAGGTGATCACTGGCAGTATGGGAAGGATCATTAGCATTATGGGTTGCTTCTTCTACTGCTGTCTTTCTGGTGCTGGAAGACTGAAAAATGTGTAAATATCCGTAAGTCTTTGCATGGCTGGTGAGTTGTCAGAGCAAAGATTTGTGTAGTCCCATCACAGACAGAGGTGGTAGGGAATATTTTGTAAAAGAGATTTAAAGAAATAGAATATGTAGTATATTCTCCTCATCAGTGGTTTAAAGGACTTGCCCAGCTGAAGTTTTGTCTGTCTTCCAGGGATTTTATTTTTGGATGTGACTGGGATGTTGTTTGAGCCTTTTTTTGTAGTGAAGAGAGATCAGGTATCTGGGTCCTAATTAAACTTTAATTGTAGTCTTGATTCAAAATAAGTTACTATAAACTGCTATGCAAATTTTTATGAAAATATAGTCACATTTTTGTGAAATAGCATGCAAAAATATTTACAGGAACTCAAAAATCTATTTAAAGACAGGTATGAACTCAGAAGAGTTAAGGGGGGGCTTAATGAATAGGCAGAAGGAATGCAGAGGTAGAGGAGGAAAATGCTGTATCACTCAGGTGATACAGAGCTCACTTGAAAATGCTGGTATTTCTGGTTAATTTCTAGAGTAGATACCATTTAACATTCTGTTCTGCAAAAGGATTGGAATTGATACTTCAGAGTACTTGTCTCAAGCCCCCTTTTCCCCTCTTCTGTTTTTAGTTCACAAATGATTGCACATCATTCACAGGTTCTAAGCTGTCCAGGAGAATCACATCCATGAGGAACAGGTGACCCACAAGTACCTAGTGACACTGAGCAGGTTGCTGTGAACCTGTTAGAGTTGCTGTATGTTTAGATTTAATAAACCATTCTGTAGAGAGTACAGCAAAAAAAAAAAATCATTAAAAAAATACCATTTTCCGTATCAAGGAGCTACTTTGACTCATTGCTTTAAATATGTTTTCTTACATGCTTCAGTGACCACATCACTTAAAGTGTTTTTGGTTGTTTTTTTTTTTTTTACTTAAAATGTCAAAGCTCGTCAAATGTTGTCATCTTATGAGAAATCCTGTGTATTTTACACATAAACTTAATCCTAATTTTTTTTAATGATGTGATCCATTCTTTATGCAGTGGAACTAGTGGCAAGAAATTTAAACATATCTTTAGTAAATGGGATTTTCTTTTGAATGCCAATGCATTCTGGGTTCCCACGTGCTTTGGGCTGCTCTGGGGACTGGTGATTCAGCAGGTGACTCTGCACTGTGAGCTCTGCTGTCACCTGATGGTTACGGCCGCCATGGGTCAGGCACTCTTGGCGCAATGGTCAGGTATAGAGTGAAAGGGGGAAGAAAACAAAGCAAGCTGTATTTAAGAAGACGTTCCCAAAATGTCATCCATGACACATGCATGTAATTGAAGGGACTTGATGCTTGTCTCAAATGGTTTATGTGATTTCAATTTTTAAAATTTTTTTCTATCATTGTTGTCTAGTATTTTTCCTAATTGTAGATAGTTGCCTCATTAATAGACAAATGTGTAACAAAGATGACTTGTGTTTTACTAATAACTTAAGTGGATTGAGTAGTTAGAGAAGTTTCTCTGAGATGAAGGGTTTTAAGAGAGTTTTACTTCCATTGGAAAACCTGTATTCAATAAATAAATTGCATCCTTACTTGTGCTGTTTTGCACAAGAGTGGAGCCATAGGGAAAAATTACTAATTTTTTATTTCTTCTGAGTAGACCTCTAAATCTTGCTTAAAGTGAAAAAAAATAATAGCAGTCATAAATAAAATGGTAGGAAACATTTGCTGAAGCAGTAAAAGCTGTCAGGTTATTTTACTCCTATTTCCCCAGATTAGATCTAAGTCAGCTTGAAAGATTGAGAGATCTCTAGCTTTATGCCAGCTGTTTTGCATTCCATTACTTATTTGTTCATAATGTACTTTCTTTTTCAAACAGCGCAACTGAAATTTGAGTTTGGGAATTCATTTCAGAATGAAAGGGTTCCTATGCGTTTGAGGAAGACACTGTCATGCACAACCTTCTTTCTTTTTTTTTTTTTTTCTAAAGAGAAGGCATAATGATTTACTAAGAGAACGCCACAGATGTTCAAATCCTGTCATCCCTTTAAGCGGTAATACTGACATTTACAAAGACTGATCACTTCCATTTTCTGTGTCCAGAAGGTTTCCCCAGCCACTAGGTGCAGTCTTGTCTCGTTGGGCACATAGCAGGAATGACCTGTGAATGTGACCTCCAGACATATCCAAGAGAAACAGTTATGTGAACTGAAGTTTCAGGGTCACTTAACGTAAATGATGATGAAAGTGGAATTTCACTGGACAGGGGTTTTTTTTCAGAAATAAATCTATGAATCATATATGCATATATTGTACAGGTTTTGATCATTAATTGTTATTCCACTGCCACTCAATCCTAAAGCAAGCTGGTGGCTTTAAATTTGATTCTCAGATTTTTAATATCCATATTTTGCTTTTCAGAAAATTTTGATAAATTCCGTGTAACACAAGAGGCAGGCTGTCAGGCAGAGCCTCTGACCTGTAGTATTCTGTCTTTCCTCCACAGCAGTAGAGAGCTCCCACATCTCCTGCTGGGTGGGAACTCTCCTGTAATCTCCAGTCCAGAAACTTAATTTCCTCAGGATTTAATTTTGATGAACATTGATAAAGTGTTGCTGAGTGTATCTGTGAAAGTGTGGTTATTTTTCATGCTGATGGTTATGCCACATTAAAAAATAAGTTTATTATTTTGTCTCTAAAACAAAGAGACAAATTAGACAAATTCAGTCTCTTGAATTTTTTTGGCTGAATTAGTGATACTCTTTGACTTTATTGATGTCTGCAATTCTTTATTTCAAATGGGCCCAAACCATTTTGATTTTTCAGAGTTGCCATTGCCAAATATTTACTCAGTGACTCAGTGTGACTTCAGTGGGTTGAAATACCATAACTTGTTGCAGGCAGACTTTGTGAATTATGCTTGTTTCTTCCACCACAGTTTTTGGTAGCCAAAGGAGGAACTGTGTTCATGAATACTGCAGCAGTGCTTAAAGAAGAAACAATGCCATGCTTTCTTCACTGGATCACACATTCTCAGAATGGACCTTTACTGCTCCAGGCTTTTCTTTGCAGCCTCTCAGTTGGCATTTTTCAGCAATATGGGAAGAGAAATGGTTTAGAATGGAATAGAATGGTTTGGGTTGGCAGGGATCTATAGGGTCATCTAGTTCAGCCTCCCTGCCTCAGGCAGGGCCACCTTCAGTTAGATCACAGCTCAAAGCTCTGTCCACCTTGACCTTCAAAGCTTCCAGGTATGAGGCATCCACAACTTGTCCTCTGGGCAACTTGTTCCAGTTCCTCATTGCCCTCACTGTAGAGAATTCCTTCCATATGTCCAATCTAAACCTACTCTCTTTGAGTTTTAAACCGTTGTCTCTTGTCTTGTCACTACAGGTGGTGGTAAAACGTTTCTTCTTTCTTAAAAGCATCTTCTAGGTATTGAAAGGTCACATTAAAGTCTCCCCAGAGCCTTTTCTTCAGGCTGACCAACCCCAGCCCTCAGCCTTTCTGCACACACATGTGCTGCTTAGAGTCATAGAATAATAGAAAGGCTTGGGTTGGAAGGCACCTTAAAGATCACCTACTTCCAGCCCCCCTGCCATGGGCGGGGACACCTTTCACTAGACCAGGTTGCTCAGAGCTCCATCCAACCTGGCCTGGAACACTTCTAGGGATGGGGCATCCACGAATTCATTCGATAGCTTGTTCCAGCACCTCGCCACCTTCATAGGAAAGAAATTCTTCCTAACATGTAATCTAAATCTACTCTGTTTGAGTTTGAAGCCATTCCCCCGGTCCTGTTGCTACATGCTCTTATAAAAGTCCCTCTCCCATCTTTCTTGTAGGCTCTCTTCAGGTACGGGAAGGCTGAAGTTAGGTCACCTGATAGATTTGTAAGATGTCCTGGGTTGCTTAATACTGAAAACTTCTAATAAGCAAATTATCTCTGTGGTATACAAGAGCTAAATTAGATTTTGCTGTGTTTCATGCCCCAAGAGTGGAATAGTATTATGCTGTAATAGCTTTCCCACAGTGAACATGGGTGACTGCACGTGATGCTGTTACAGGGGACTGTATTTCTTCTTTTCTGTCTTGGTCCCTCAGCTGGGAAATCTCAGAAACAGTTGTCTGCCTTGTCCATGGCTGCTCTGTCTTTATTAGGCTTTGTTACATACATTCTCAGTTTTCTCATGGTCACCCTTCTGCTTCATGGGGTGTTCACTCCTGATTAAGCTCCTCCTGGTGCATGCCACTCTTCTTCTGAAGGCAAGTGTCCAGGCTTGTTGGCTGTGAAGCAGTGCTGGGTCCAAAGCCTTTTCCGGTCCAGACTGGTTATCTTATTATTCCTCTCTAACAAACTGGTAAACCTTAAAGAAGATGAAAGAAACAAACTGTTATTCAGCAGAGCCTGAATGCTGCTACCTGTGACGTGACCTGGTGGGATCTGTAGGGTGTTTAATTGACACTTCCCTGTGGCAGCAGCATAACTGGGGTAACTGGTAGCAGCAAATTTCCACATAATTGGTGTTCTTTTTTGGGTTGTAAGAAGTTAAATTCTCAGACTTTGAGCTGTTGTTTATAGCTGTTCAAAAGTGTGAAGGAGGAAAAGAACTTTTCACAGTAGATTGGAAGGAAAATTCCTCTACAGGGTGGTTAGAGTTTTTTATTAGACGTTAATGTATGGTGCACGAGGGCACCTGGAAGTACAAGTGATGTAACACAGCTTGCAAAAGTGGCCAGAAGAAGGAGATGGAGGAAATACAGATGATGCCGGTATTGCTGAAGTAGAAGGTTGGAGAAGGTTACTAATGACTAACCTGAAGTTATGATAGAAAAGTACCTGAGCGTTCACACTCAGTGGCAGGTTCCAGCTGCAGAGGCCCTGGGTAAACTTTTATGGCTGAGCATTGTTGCGGTGGCTAAGTCCACATTACACCCCCCTTGTTACTACGAAGTGGTCTCTCCCCTCACTGCTGTGCCAGAAAGTTCTCCTTTCATCGAGCCCCCACTGGCCCCTGGTCCTCTCCCCCTCCCTTCTCCCACTGGCCCCTGTTATGTCACTCACCCTTGCCTCTACCCCCCAGCCCTCAGACTATTGGCTTCTGATGCTCTGCCCGCCCCTGGGACCCTCTGGGATAAAACCACGCGCGGGCTTGTGTTCTATGTTCATTGCCTCCGTTCCTTTCGAGTGCATTGGTTCTAATAAACACCTGGGAGTTGCACACAGAGAGCCCCTCTCGCCTCTTCGTCTCCGGTTTGCTCCCTTTGAACAACTAAGGGAGTAGTCACATAATTGTTATGCGAGATGTCAGGATAAAGCTTTTCAGTGGCTGTTAAAGATGCACATCTTTGATGTCCTGTATCATAAAATATTGAGGTTGTTAGCCTTGTACATCTTGTAGACAGAAACTCTGTTAATGATATGTAAGTTTTTCCTCCTGTCTGGTGCAGTTACTAATATAAAACTACTTTAGTCCCAGTGTTCAGTGTTGAGAAACTCTGTGACCATGCAACATCTTTTTCATAACTTTATGCTTGTATCACCCATTTAAGTTTTATTCATCGTAAGTAATTATATCATGTCTTGAATTATGAACTCCAGATAAGAAGCTGGAATATGCTGGAAAAGATTAGTTAGCTGAATAGAGTTCTCCAATAAATGTTTTTTGTATTTTTCTATGCGATGCATATTAATTTCTTTTCTTCCTTTTCATGTCTTATGCTTTCTTTTTTTCAGCTGTCAAACGTTTGATGAAAGAGGCTGCGGAACTGAAGGATCCTACAGATCATTATCATGCACAGCCTTTGGAGGTTCGTTTCTCTAAATGCTTGGAAGAGCTTGTAATTAGGCAGTTTTATTCATATATACTCTTAATTAATATATACTTCTCTAAAATGCATATATATTTAAAATGTACATATTTAAATACTAGCAAACCTTTTTTTTCCTATGATGGAAATCAGCAGCAGAATTCAATTTCAGTGGTCTTGTAGTTCCAGGTTTTTGGTGAAAGTACATAATAGTTTTACATTGCACCTGAGTAGTTTTATAGCATGGATGTGTTTATTCCCCTGTCTCCTTCCCAAGACTATGTAAATACATAATATTTAAGTCAAACTTTTTGTACCCAAACCTGACGTCTGGCTCAGTTGTTGAGTTGCTCACTGAAGCACTTAACCCAAGGTGATCTCTGAGGATTGCTGTTTTTTGCATTTAAGAAAACGTGTGAAAAGCATAAATTTGTGCAATTCTGGATGCATTGTAAAGAGAGAGGGATTTCACTTAAGGAGTAGCTTCTTGTCTAAACACCCGGTTCAGTTTTTGGGCTGAGAGGACAATGAAGTTCTGGTGTTTAGAAGCTTAAACAGAAAACCCTTCTAATTTCACTGGATTAGTTAAAAAAAGGCAGTGTTCTGTGGTATTCAGTTGGGAGGTTTGATTTTTAGCTGTTCGCAGAAATGCATAACATGCTTAACATGCTTGCATAATGCTGCATGTTCCTAGGTGCTATAAAATATACCTTATTGTCTACTAGTTTTTATCTGTACCTTGTTTCCCCTTCCTGTGGTGAAATGGAAGGCTTAATTCTTGCTATTATTTGTAACCTACATGAAAGTCGTATTTCTGGATTAGAGCAGTGTCTCACTGGGAAGAGAACAGTGGCAGATGAAAGGAAATGCTGGAAATCTTTACAGTTATCTCCTGTACTTGAAAAATTGTAACTAAGTGGGCAGTTCCAATGCTGTAAAACCAGTGTTTAACATTAGCTGAGAGATCTCATTCCCTGACAGCAAGCCTCATTTGGGCTCCTGTCCTAACAGTAGGAGTTGTTCTGCTTGTAAATATTTAGGAAGCTATTGGCAGCACAAGTTCTGATACACAAATTCCAGCTCAAAACCCGGAAGAAATAATGTTTAAACGGAAGTTATTTATATGTCCAGTGAAAATAATACTCTAAATTTCAAAGTGTACCTGTTGTGCAATAAGGCACAGTAGCTGTTTCAAAATTGTTAGTGGGAGAGGGAGAACAGGAATTCTCTGGGGTGTGAGTCAAGTCCCCGTGTTGACCTGGGCACAGGAGCTTTGGGGAGGCTGTCATTAGTGTTCTTGGTGTGAGTCTCCCCTTGGTTCTCCAGAAATTATTGTTCACTGAGGCGAAGATCCACTTTTGTCTTAATTGACTCAGTTTTCCATCTGTCAGGTAATAAAACTCTTGTCATAATTTATACATCTAGTGTAAAGAATTTTGATAATGAATTTGAGGGTTTTGGTGAATTATTGCGTAAGAAAATTACCAGAAAATGACCATGTTTTATCCTTACTGCTGCATTCTGTTGACTCTCCATTCACTTATGGCTTCTTAAAACTTCTGCTGAGCACTGTTTCTTCAGCCTGTCCTTGTTCAAGAAAATGGCATTGAGTTGTCTATTTCTGTGACAAACCCTTCTTTTTTTTTTCCCTTCCCCTTCTTTGATTGATGGGGGCATTTTAGGATAATCTTTTTGAATGGCACTTCACTGTTAGAGGCCCTCCAGATTCAGATTTTGATGGAGGGATTTATCATGGGCGAATAGTGCTACCACCTGAATATCCCATGAAACCACCCAGCATTATTTTGCTGACAGTAAGTAAGCATGCTTATTAGTTGGGGTTTTTTTATGTCATCAATTTTATCTAGCTGGAGAGAGAGAGAGATTCTTGGCATTTAACATCATGTTATTTTTGTAGGAAAGGTGGCATAATGCAGTATAATTGAAGATCCAAAGTCTTCCAGGAGGCTTTTGGTAACCTCTAATTGCGTGAAGCTTTATGCCTAGTAAATGGAAATTTTTTCCTCTCGGGAGAAATCACATTGCTGATGTGCTTGTCTAACATTCTGTTCTCCCCATGGGCCCGCTGGGTTTCTGTTGAAAACACTGCTCAGATGTAGGAAGGCAGACCTGTAGGGCAAAAGGCCTTCCTTTGTTCATAGTTTTGTGGAAGGTTTTCTTCATGCATTAATAGAGTCAGATGACAGAGTTCTGTATTCAGCAAGCTGAATGCCAGTTTTGTGAGGTTGGCAGTAATGTAACTGTTGCATATTGTTTGCATATGGCATTCTTTTGATCATGATTTTTACAACTTTTACCAAAACTCAAGAATTAACTTCTAGCATGTTTTATTGTATCCTCCTTCTTCCTTTGAAGGCAAATGGCAGGTTTGAAGTGGGGAAGAAAATTTGTTTAAGCATCTCAGGGCATCATCCTGAAACATGGCAGCCTTCGTGGAGTAGTAAGTAACAATTATTTGGAAAATGTTACCCCTGTCAAACAACTTGTTCTTTAAACTAAAAAAAATCTCATGAAGAATGTTTATAGTGGAAAAATAGACAGATTTTGAGGGTGTAAAATTACGGGGGAATTTGTCAAATGTAAGGTCATGAAAGAGTGAAATAGAAGGATTTGGAAATGATATTAAATAAATGCCAGGGTTGAGAAACTGAGGGGTGATGGTAAGCTCTTCTTTACTTGGATGCATAAGCATTAAGAATTCTCAGACTATTAGAATATTCTTTGTTCTTACGAAAATAAATCCTATTACTTTACCCTGTTTCTGTATGATCACTAAAGCCAGCTTGAATATTAATAGAGGGAGGGTTTCAATTCTAATGATGTGGTTCTGAGCGCTCAAGAGGAAAGATAATGTGGTCTGAGTTCAGAATAACTGAATCTGCTCTATCTTTATTTTTTAAAACACTATTATCACAGAAATTGAGAGTTGGCACAGTTCATCCAAGGCAATATGCTTGCGTTTAAGTCATTTTAGTTTTGCTGAGTACAGTATATAAATTATTTGTTCACATATCGGTTTCACTTTTAAAATATGTTGGTCAGATCTTAGAAGTTTTCTAGCAGACCACTCTTCAACTTTTGTTAAGTCTCTTATGCTTTTTAAAGAGTAGAAAATACTGTGTTTCTAAATAGGAGTTGTAAATATCCTGTCTGTTTTCTGTGGTACTTATTTTGATGTGATATTTATTTACCAAATCTGTTAGCAAAGTGTCTTGAATTCTTAAATTTCATTACTTCCCTACTTTTTGTAAAACAAAATCCAAGTATAGATGTTGTCAAGAGAGATGCTTTAGATGACAATTCTGTTACAAGCAGTTATTAATATTTTACGTGAGCTCCTTCCCATATTATGATGACACAAAAGGAACAAATTCTGTGATACTTCACATAAAAGAAAAACAGTGAGCATGTGTACACTAAATTGCAGAATCCATGCCTAATAGAAAACACACACAAAAAGAAGAATTCCCTGCGAACCTTCTTACCTTCTTCATCTCCCCCTGCTCCCCCCTCCCGTCCCCTGTCGGCTCCCCTTTATATGTTAATTCTGCCTTACATTTTTTTCATCATTTTTAAAGTCTGGAACACTCATCTTGATGCAACATTTTTGTGACAATTGATTTTTTTTTCTCCTCTCTTGGCTGAGGGCCTTCTTTTTGTTTACAATGTGATGTTAAAACAAAATTAAGAAAGCCTTGCAGTGTACCAAAAAAAAAAAAACCCAAACCATTGCTGCTTGTATGAAATTCAGACTTGGCAGAATGAAGTTTTGCAGTCATAACCGCAACTTTTCTGAGTTTAGAATGAGATTACATAACTGTTATTTCTGCCACCTTGTTCATAGCTCTGTTTTCCCATTTTAGTAAGAACAGCTTTACTAGCCATCATTGGATTTATGCCAACTAAAGGTGAAGGAGCAATAGGATCTCTGGATTACACACCAGAAGAAAGAAGAGCTCTTGCAAAGAAGTAAGTGCTAAGTTTGTTACTGTAGGTACATATTTATTCATTCACTTTTAGGGTAATGCATTGAATAGAAGATAAGGTACTTCAGTCTATTCTCTTGCATTTATTCCAAATATAAAACACGTTTGATGCCTTGTTTATGTAGTTGTTTTTTTCTCTGAATTTTGCACAAACTTGGAACTTGCAGTCAAACACTTTGAGAGGGCTCTGTTCCTTCCAGCATTGTGTGGTCTTACTAGAGGTTTGTCGGAATTTCAGGCTCGGAGATGTAATGAGCATGGTGATACTGTACTAATTGCAGCATGGAGGGAAAGTGGGTATGATGGAATTGATAGTAAGTGGGGGAGAAAACAGCCAAAACAATGATGTATCATTGCCCTTAAGTAAATAATAATAATAATGAAATAATGACAGAATTCTGAAGCAACTGCTTCTAAATGATCTGCAGGAAATTAGCTTAAGATGAAGTTTGTGACTATGGTGAAATTATTAGCTTAGGGGACAAATGGAAGGCAGTGGGTGTTGTTTATATGGACTTTAGCAAGGCTTTTGGTATTCTTTTCCTTATCCTCAGTCATGAAGTACAGCCTAGGTAGGTGGGGACAGTAAGGTGTATTAAGAAGTGGCTGAGCTGCCTGGCTCAAAGGATTTTGATAAGCAACACAAAATCCAACTGCAGGCTGGTCACTATTGGTGTGTTCGTGGTGCCAATACTGGGGCCAGTGATATTCAGTGTCATTAATGACATTAATGACCTGGATGCTGGGACAGGGTGCACCCTCAGCAAGTTTGCAGGTGAACAGGGTGGAGTGGCTGATACAGCAGACGGTTGTGCTGCCATTCAGAGGTGCTTCAGTGGGCTGGAGGAATGTCAGAGTAAAGTCCTGTCCCTGGAGAGGAATAACACCAGCTGACTGGCTGGAAGGGAGTTTGGAAGGGAAGGTTCTGATGGAGACCAAGCTGATGATGAGGCAGCAGTGTGCCCTTGCAGCAAAGCAGGCTGATGGTGTTCTGGGTTGCATGAGAAGAAGCATTGCCAGCAGGTCGAGGGAAGTGATCCTACTTCACTACTCAGCACTGGTGAGACATCAGGGGTGCTGGGTTCAGGTCGGGGCTATGACCAGGTCAGGGTACAAGAAGGATAAGGACTTGCTGGAGCTAATTCAGTGCAGTGCCACAAAGGGGATTGAGGGGCTGGAACACGTTTCATATGTGGAGATAGTAAAAGAGCTGGGAGTGTTCAGCCTGGAGAAGAGAAGGTTCAGGGGATCATATTCATGTGGACTAATATCTGAAAGGAAGCTGTCAAGAAGGCAGAACCAGACTCTTCTCTGGCATTCAGTAACAGGAGTGAATGAGTGGGGTAGGTTGGTCTTGATACTGTGCTATCCAAACTCTGTGGTTTCTCACTGGCCTGGAGAGCTGCCTGCAGTGTGCCCTGTAGACCGATGATGTGTGCAAGAGAGGGAAGGTAATGTTCTCCTAGAAACTGAAATTCCTGGAGTGGAGGTGCAAGCTTCTGGGTCCAATATAACATTTGTAATACTAGCTAAATCTTTATCGTTTATAATTTTTATTTGCTGCAGATAAAAAATAAGTTTCTTTAATTGTAAGAAATTATTAATAAAGTATAAATAATAGTGATATATAAGTCAGTTGTTAATGCTTTCCTAAAGGACATGAGAGAATTTGTGTTAGTAGTATAGATAATTCTCAGCATAGTTTTTCAAGATAGTGTGATTTGAGGCAGAGGGAAGTACTTCTAAGTTACTGGTCTTGCCACCACTTGACTTTCTATGGATTGTTCTGCAAATAGTTTGTTTAAACAAGCACACAGGAACACTGAGAACATGCTATTCTGAGCTATGTCATTTGTGGGCAGGTCACAAGACTTCTGTTGTGAAATGTGTGGCACATCTATGAAGACAGCCCTCTTACCACTGACATCCGGAAGCGTGTCAAGCCAGGCGGACAAGGAGGCTAAAGAACTTGCCAGGCAAATTAGCTTCAAGGTAAAGTCACTGTTTAAACTTCTCTGTCTCTTGTATAGAATTAGAAAAAAAATACTGAGGAAAAGCTTGTAAATCACAGAAACATTCATAATTTCAGAAAACCTTCTTCTATTGCTATGTGGAAGCCTGTTTTCTCAGTACAGTCTGAAAGAGAAAAATAGAGTAGATCTCTTGAAATTTGCCAGTTAATAAGTTGTGCATCTCAAGCATTGATTGATTAATTTTAGTTTATCGATGACCACTGTTGTAGAAATGGCCTTTTACTTCCCTATTTTCAGACACTAATAACTTGATTAAATTCTCCAGAATTAGTCTTACCATAAAAGTGTTAGGAAAGTTTGGGCAAAGCTAACCTAAATTTTTTACCTTTGTGATTTTTTTTTTTTTCCTTTTGGCTTATGGAAGGAATAAAACATATTACTACTGAAAAATGGTTGCAAATTCTTTTGAACTACTCTGCTACTATCTGAAGAGACTGAAAGTTGAACTCTGGTATGGAAGTTGCTGTGACCGAAAATTGTGTTCTCTAGCTTGTGTTTCAGTGAAAGCAAGGTTTGTTTAGACAAATACATTCCTTAGAGAATTGCATGTCTTGCATGCACAGTGTTGTTTTTCACTGGGTTTTCCACTAAACTCTTAAAGCAGCCACTAAGTTAAGGAAGACTTAAGATTTAAGGAAGACTACTGTGCATGAGGGCAGGGACCTACAGTTATATTATGACAATGTGGCACTAGTGCAGAACACATCCTCACTAAGGCAAGGGCTGCCAATATGTCCCCTTTTATCACCCGTGTTCTTCTCACACTGTCCTAAAGGCTACTTTTACCTTTTTGTGTGTGCCTGCAAGTAAGGATGGTCTTCTTCTGAGCATTCCTGCCAGTTTTGCCTGGCCTGCATATTCCTGTGCTGTAATGCTTATGACAAAAACATCTCCAAATATTTTACAAAGATGAGAGATCCAGGAATAGAGCCTTAAAGCTGAGCTACTTGGAGAAGCAATGGACTGCCTTTTCCTGGCTTTTTAACAATATATATGGGTTTAAAATTTTAGGATTGATTTTTACTTAAAAACTGCTAATCTTCATCAAAGAAATTCCAGAAATACTTGAGTTAGTTTTTGTTTGTGTTTCTTTTGTGAGAAAGAACTCATAACTTACATTTCGTACCTTTTTCAGTTTTTAAATGAAAGACTTAAGGACGTCAGTCTTTAAAGAATATTGGTGCTTTCCATGTATCTAAATGCTTGACAGCACCTCCTAAGAACAAGCACTTGTCAGGAAAAAAATGAACCAAAGTCTTAGGTTTCTACAGCCTTTTACAATCCATTCTGGGTTTTTTTTAAATAAGGTAAATCAGTTCTGTCCTCTGGTTGCATCTTTCTTCCCTTCTCAAATCAAATTTTAGGGGTTGTGGTGTTTTAAGCTTCCTGCTTCTCTGCTTTGCTTGACTTTCTTATCTGTTTGATGTTAGGCTGAGGTGTTCAATTGATGTGTCCGTAATAAACTAATAGTATGAATTACTAGCAGGAAATACATAAGTTTTTAATCATTTGGATACATTTCATGTCAATTTATGGGTAAGATTTAACATCAGATTGCTGATTGAGTGTATAATGTGGGAGTCTCTCTACTAGCAAACATACTAGCAACCTCTGCATTAGCTTCATCCTTAAAGAAGAGATTTCCTAACTTTGTGTTGATGATCCCAGTGTTATTGTGTTTCTTGCCAGCTTTAAACAAAATGCTATCTTTTAAAAAAGCCCCGTGTAGGGTATTGAGATAGGAATATGAAATTCAGGAGGCCACAAAAACCCAACACATTTTCTCATTAATGTTTTCCTGCTTGGGAGCATCCACCTTTATTCCTGTCTGTTTTAATAGAAAATTATATTTTTTGTTAGTTTTATATTGACTTCCAAATTGTTTTCTGCATTTTAGGTCTTACATAACAGAAATTTAATTTTGCTTTAAAAAATAAAAAAGGGAAAAGAAAAAGAAATTACTAATAGCATATGTATCACTGTAAAACAGTATGGTTTACCTTCATGTTGCCATCACAAAGCATATTTTGCAGTAAAATTAATTCTCTGCTCACCATCATTATTATATTTAAATATGTTGGTCATCTTTTGAATGTTAGTCTGACTTCAGTCTAGATACTAGACTTAGTACTTTCATAAACTAAAGTAAATCAAATGCACATTTTGTAGTGCTTTATAGAGATTAACAGTAAAGATGAAATAAGCTCATCTTGGAAAAAGCAAGAGTATGAAAATCAGTACTCACAGGTTCCAGGGAACTTATGATTGGATATATGAAAGAAGGATTCACAGCAAGCGTTGTCAAATGCTGGAGCAAACTATCCAGAGAGGCTGTGGAATCCCCAGCTTTGGAGATGCTCAAAACTTGTCTGGACATGACTCTAGAGAGAGTTGGACTGGAAACATCTAGAGGTCCATTCCAGTCTAAATTTTTCATAATTCTGTGCTGCTTTGTTGATGATCCATATTTGAATTGTAACTTTTCCTAATATTACAGTTCATAATAGTCAAGTGCAAAGGGAAAGCAGTGTTGTCAGATTCTAAGTTTTCAAATGTTAAATCCATCTGCAGATTGTTTTGGTGCCATATTTCTTGGATTCTCTAAGGTAATACACATCAAGAAACAGAGAACCTAATTTCCTCACACCAAATAGTATCATGAAAGAATATTATACTGTGATCTTACCAGTTTGTTATCACCATAACTGGTTGTTTTCTAATACACCGTTTGTATTTCTTGCTACTACTACCACCACTACTTATATCTGCATTTGAAGACAGTTACTAGATTTTAAGTTGTCATCTTTGTAATAAATTGGGATCTAGACACATGACTTGGGAGGTGACTTGCTTACTGATAAAAATTGATCTGGTCATGACTTCTTTTTTTTTGAAATGTGTAAATCTGCAAAGTATTTCAGTTCAGCACTATGATAGTATGTCCTTTTCCATTCCCGAGAGATTATTGCTAGCATATATACTAGGGTTTGTTTTCTCCTACGTGTCTCTACTGATTTCTTGTCTCAAATTTCCTAAGCATGAAACCTCAATTCTGGGAAATAATGCCTAGCAGACATTTTGTAAATGTGTATGAAAGCAGTTTCATAAGACTTGTATTTTTTCTTTTACTCTGTGCTGAAATTTAAATACTGGAGACTGGTATGCATATCCTACCCAGCGTAGTGTCATGCATATATGCCCACTCTGTCTGTGAGGCAACTTTGGTACTGAAACCAGTATAGCCATATTACATTAGCACTGACAAGAGGCTCCTTAGCCCTCTGGGGGAACAGGCTGTGCTACTTCACTTGTATCAACAGTAGGTCAGCATTGTCTTAAGGACATGCAAAACACAAGTTTTAAAAATGGTGTTCTGACATAATGTCCTGGATCTTCTAAAGAATTTTATTTTTTGCTCTCTACATCTGTGCTATTTTTGAATGTTATATTTGGTTTTATGTGCAAACAAACTTAAAATTGTTTTTTAAACTGTCATTTGCACATTTACAGTCTTACTTTTAAAGAACGAAAATTTCTTAAACTTGCTGCTGTGTGATTGAAATGCAGCTGGCACACCGATTATTACATTTTGGTAAGCCTCATATTCTCTTCAGTAAAATACACATTCCAAAATAAGCCAGATCTTTTCGGAGCAGCTTTGGTCTTGTCTGTGAAGTGTACATATGTGCGTGCTTCTTGTAGGCAGAGGTCAATTCATCCAGGAGGTCTGAGGCTGGACCCTCAAACGCATCAGGACTGAACCACTCTGCTGCTTCACGTGAGCCCCAGCAGGATGGTGCAGCTAGAGCATTCCCGGATCCAGTAAGTGCGATGGTATGGTCCATCTTTGAGCTTTATTGGGCATAGTCTGAACGTGAAATTGGTCCTCTTAAGCTGATTGGAGTCCTGGGTAAGAGTATGTAGTTCACATATTTATTCTGAAACTCTTTCATGCTTTTATATAAAATCTATTAGCAAGTAGCATGCTGAATCACTTTTAGAAATGGCAATCTCTCCTTTAACTTCCTTCACTTAAAACAATAAATAAAATTCTTTTAGCAGTTCTTCTTCCCAGTGTTTCCTTTGATTACATTAAGTGTCCATTAAAATTTTATGGTGACTGAAGCACTACAATTTGCCATCTGCATAATGTAGCATAGGTTTTTTCAACGGAATTCTTAGCCAGAGGCAAAAAATGTTTCAGTGATAACCTGTAGCTTTTAAATATTAATCAATACTATCTTCCTGGCTTTTGTAACCTCTCAAGTAAGTCTAAAATGTTATTACCACTTGAAGTATGACGCTTATGTTTCAATACTGCTAGGTGTGGGGCTTACATAAAGGTTTCAGAAGTGACTGAGGTCTGGTGATGGGCCAAGGCAGCTGCTGATATGACTGTTGCAAATGCAATCTAAATTCACTGATAAATTGCAGGCAAATCCCAGCTAAGCTGCCTTTTTTAGAGACGATGGGACTGCAGATTGGTTAAAAAACCTAAAACATGTCAAGTAACATCAGAACATCTGTTCTGTGTGTTTGCAACATATTTTCAAGCTATGTAGAAATACAAACATGCTAATAGCATACTTTTGTCTCCACAATAAGGATTTTTCCAGATTGTTCATGATTTAATAAACCATTTTATTTTATTCTTCTTATTACAAATGCTGGCTAATATAGTAGAAAGAGCTGACACACCAAGGCATTGCTAGTGTTTTCTTGAGGAGACAGACTTTTTAAAATTATTCACACTTTTAAGAAAACTGGTTTTATCAATTATACTGATTTAATCATTAATGATTAATTTAATTTTCAGAAGAACAGTCCCATGGGAAATGAGACGTTTAAACATATAAATGCATGTAAAATTTTTTTTTATATGATTAACTGTAAATGATAAGCAGGTTCATGTTTTAGGGACTTGAACTAATATTCAGGATTGTTAGTTTTAGTTTGAACCAACACCTGTGTTTCTGAGCTGTCACATTTTGAGTGTTAGGAATTACGTGGAGCCATTCCGTAGTGAAAGTAGCCACACAATGGAAGAAGGAAATTTGTAACAGGAAAGACTATTTTAAGGAATTTGAGCTTGCTATTTTTGTGTTCTTATTCATGTGACAGTTAAAAGAAATCTTTTCAAAGTAGGGCACTCTGGGCCTTGATCTGTTTAGAGGTGTGAAAGAGTACCCATACAAACCTCAGATCTTTTCTACTCACCTGGGTTTCTTGCATGTGTAAAATCCGTTTATTGAGTTCTTGTTGTGTAAAGACCTAATTCTGCCTTATTAAGTTGTGTTAGATGTGGGCAGCACCAAAACATATTATTCTCTTTTCGTGGATAAAATGTTTGCCATGTACTCTACAAATGTATGTTTAATTAAAGCTATTGTAGAAAATTTACTGGGTTTTCTCTCTTTGAGAGTAAAAAGGGGAGAGGTGGGCCCAATGCTGAATTCTTGTATTAGCTTGTGTAATTCCTTCTGCTGTAGTAGATTAATGTGTCTCACTCTGAAGCCATCGGATCTTTTGTCTTTCTAGACAGTTGGCTTGATAAAAGTAATTGCCCTTACTGTTAAGGTGAGATCCTGCCGCATCTGAGGAAAACAATGTTTTTGAATATTATAGATACTCAGGTTGGACTTGGGTTGGACTCGGGTCCAGTGGTCACCTAAATTTTGGTACCAAAACTCTGATTACAGTCCGTGGGACTTAGTAGTGGAGGCTGGAGAGCGCTGCAGTTTACTCAGCAGCAGAGGCTGGTAGGCTGCATTTCTCTGTCTTCCCCCCGATTGCACTGACTAAATCCATGTGGATTATGGGTGTCTGAACTCCCACCAAATCCGTAGCAAATAATTTGATATATTGATATGGAATGATGTCCCACCTTGGGGCTTATAGCTAATCAATAAAGTTGATGCTTGATAAGCTTTATCAAGTAACAAGGTAAAAACTATGGTTAGGCTGTTTTCTGATAAACTGGGAATATATTAAACTTCAGTACAGCTGTTATTAAACAGTCTCCTATAGAAGTGACCTGCACTGATAGTAGTGGCTGGATGAAGCATTATGAGGGGTGATAAACAGTGTAACTGAAGGCAGCTACTCTTGAGCTGATGAAGGAGGTTTCTGTCAGAAAATGAGGCTGTGTTCTGATGCATAAGAGTTATAGAAGCTCTGATCTTTAATCATAAGTTCTGGACGATATATTGGTTAAAAGTGTTTGCCTTTATCTCTTAAGTGCTGTCTTAGTTTTGTAATACTACAGCAACAATTTTAAATGTGTTGACAATTGGCAGTACGTGTCCCAGCTTTGATTCATTAAAAAATAGACATTTTTTGTATTAACCGTTAAGCCATGCTGTGTCAAACTTCGGCATTTCTTCAGCTGGAAGTTGTACAGACAAACAAGTATTTCACCTATCCTGATTTCTGCATCTCTCCCTAGATGATTAGTATAAGTGAAAGAGGCTTCAGTAAGGCAGAGGATTTATATGGTTCTGAGTTCCTAGAGTTTGCTGTTTTTTTAAAACATCACTTCGAAGATGATTATTTAATCCTTCTAGTATTCTGATAAAAAATTTAAAAAAAAATAATGGCCTGGAGATAAAAAGGATGCAGTGAATTCTACTGCTCTTCAGTAGACTGAACACAATACAAATTTCCTTACTTGCATTTTGTTAGATGATATAAATTTTTGTTAATTCTGATATATTTTACTGAAATAGCTTATTCATCAAATAATTCATCAGATGTCCTTGGAGCAAAGTTTTCTATCAGTCCTAACAGTTTCAGAAGCTTCAGAAATAATATGACACGTAGTAATATAAATAGTGTAATAATATGACATGTGTGTATTAAATGTCTGTAAAGATCAGCTGCTAAAGGTGGCTACAATGTAACTCTTACTAAATATTTCTATTTTTAGTCTGTTAAGCCCTCATCCACATTTCCAGTGTGGTTTGGCAGAAACCATTATTTGGCAGAAACAATTAATGGAAATTGTGTTATGTGAGTTTTTGTGTTAGTCTAAAAATCTTGTAATGTTTGCTTGCAAAGAGTTTAAAGACTTACCATTAAGTTGAAGACAAGATGATTGTGATTTTTTTTTTTTTT
>WEIT01000036.1:35811-141423 GCA_013389985.1 Dryoscopus gambensis
ATAGTACAGCACATCTGCCACTTTTGGGATTCTTAACAATTAAGTCTTCAAAAAAAAAAATCTCTCTATCTACCTATCTGCCTATCTGTCTATCATTTCAGATATTGTAGCACACGGACCCAAATTTATATCAGGTCATGATCACTCATTTCTTATCTTTCTTCTACATATCTGGTAGTAGTTGGCCATTGATTATGTTGGGAAGCTCAAGGTGACGCATTAGCTGAGCTTTGAGTGAAGCTGTTGGTCTGCTGCCGCCCCAATCCATGTATAATTTCCTCAGAAAAATAACTTAAAGCCTTGAAATTGTCAGTGAGATTTCTCTTGAATCACAGATCTGTTCATGTCGGTGTATGACAGCTTGTTCTATTCAGAACAGGGTCTTGCTGTTGTATTTTTAAATTTAAGTTTTGCAGTGATGAGAAGATGTGTGTGACAGCCAGTACTAGTCACTTCTGTTAGTAAGATGAAGGACTAGACATATTTCTAGATTTTTTTATTTCTTTAAAAACTATTAGAAGAAGAAAAACATTGCCTACTTGAATTGGTAGTTCTTGTGTCCTGAATTCACTTCTGTCCCTCTTGCCTTCTGGATGATGGGAATGTAGATGAATCTAGGAACTTCATTTTTCAAAGACTTGGCTTCCCTAAGTCTTTATTTTCCTTGGCATGAGAAGCTTTCAAGTCAGTTCAGTGTGAAGCAGTTTACTTTCTTCTGCAGTGTACTGGAAATCATGACAGGCTGCTTGTGGTGTTCTTGGCTGTCTCTGCTGATAAAATGTATCTTCTAAAAACATTTTTCTTTGAAGCTACTCAAGCTGCTTTGCTTGTTTAGGCAAGACGTCTGCGTAAACAGGCAAGTTGTCAAATGTGGCGAGTAATTGCATCAGTACTTCCTTGTCAATGATAAACAGTGGGAAATACTAATGATGAGGAGGTAGGAATGGAAAGCCTCTTCCCTGGGCTAGACAAATCACTGACTAGGTGAAAATTTTGAATTCTTTGTCCACACACAGAAGAGTCACAAGGCCAAGTGCTATTTACTGTCTTGTGGATTGTCAAACCTGATACGCAGTTGAGGACATTCCCTATCTGGTCATGTGGAAAGGTTATCTTTTATGGATATAGTAGATGGCTGAAGCAGTGCTTAAGGTTATGGATATTGTGTCCGTTAAAAGGCTTTGGAAACAAATATAAAATGTCCAGAATTCTAGTTTTACCTGCTGTAATGATAATCTTTTAGAAGGAAAGGGGGAGAAAGCTAACTCTGGAAAATAGCTGCAAGTTGCTTTAAGTAGAAATACCAGAAAACTGTTCCGAGGACTGAAAATAAGACTTAAAAATTTTTAAAACTGCAATTTTTTCTCAGAGCTTCTTTTTTTTTTTTTTTGAACACTTTTAAATTTAACCTTGTCAAATGCTTACTTCTAATGACTGTCCTGTATCACTATTTTTGATATTAAACGTTAGAAGTTTGAGTTTTTTCATATTGCAAGCAGGATTAGTCTGGTGGAAGATCAGATGTCGTATTTTCTAGTTCATAAGATTGAAAATTGTTTTCTTCAGCGTAAAACTCGTGAGTAGAACATCATTTGCTGAAGTTTATTTTTTAGTACTTGTAATGTCAGACCGAATTTGCCCAGTAGAGGGCAATAGGTAAGTGCCTGCACACGTGCTGTGGTCGGCAACTCCTGCTGGTAACCTGTAGGTGGTTTGTGGTTAGGATTTTTGTTTGGGTTTTTTTTCAGTGGTGTTGGTGGTGATGAGAACAGACTTTTGGACCCAGCTGTCCACAGGAAGCACTGCAGCACTGCTTAATTACAGTTCTTGGACTTCTCTCCATCCTTCTTTTGGCTTCCCCAACTTGTTTCCCCTTCAGTATAGGTGACATTGAAAATCCTCAGAGATATAACTATGTAGAGGATTATTAAAGATTTCCTGAGCAGCAAAGAATTAAAACAAATCCTAGACAAAGATATTTGAAATCTCTTTAACAAAAATATGGTTTGAAAGACTTCCTTCAGCCTTATCTTGTCCATAGAATGCTAATTTTCAGCTATAACAACCTTGTAATTATTAGTGATGTGTATTTACAGTTATCTGAAGAGTGCATTTTGGTTCTTACGATTTTATCTCTTGCTAAACTTATGTGCTGTATTGTCTCACAACTCCCAACATTTCTTTTTCAGTCTGAAACCCAGAGCAGCAGTGCAGTGGCTGGCCAGGAGCGTGCTCCAGCTGTGTCCACCACCACCACCACCTCGATGAGTCCTCGGCAGCGCCGTGCGCAGCAGCAGAGCCAGAGACGGGCCCCAACTTCAACCGACTTCAACCGGGCACAGCAGCCGAGAGTCAACACGAACCACACAGGGTCAACTGTGCTCATTGTCCTGCTGACCTTTGCGCTGGCAGCTCTCATATTTCGTAGAATATGTTTGGCTAATGAGTATATATTTGAGTTATAAGGTGGTTTGTCCTAACAGCAGTGACTTGAATGCTTCACTGAACGTTCTGTATTGGCTATGACATAAGAACTGTTTACAAAGGTTACTTTTTGTATTTATGCTTAAATCCTTATGAATGTTAATGTACCTACAGATACATTACTTGTAAGAAAAGCAAAGTTGGGCGTGTAGCTACCAGTTTTAATTGAGTGCCCACTAGATACTTGGAGAAACAGTGCAGTGGAGTAGAAACATTAAGGCATGTGGAATGGGGCTAAATTTGAGTCATTTATAAACTAGAAAAAGACAATTTTTAAGAAGTGGTTGATTAAATTTTTTACGGGGCATAAACGCCCATCTAAGTACCCTAAGTTAGTATAAGATTTGACATTGGAGAGGGGATTATAAAAGGAAACACTGCTATGTGTTTGTGTCTGGTGAACTCATGATTTAGAGGGAATACAGTTTTGTAACCACTTTCGTTTGCCATGACACATTTCCAGAGGGGAAGCACATATAAATTGGTTGTGATGCTGCTTTGTGTATGTGGAAGGGGGAAAGGAGTATGGGAGGAAAGTAGGTGCCAGAAAACTACTTGCATTATTTTGATTTTTATATTTTGGAAGAAAGATTGGATAATCTTTTGAAAGATTTGAATGTTCTCTTCTAGTACTTTCGATTGTATATCTTGTTTTTAAAATTTGAAAATTATACGAAACATGTCTATTCTTGCAATAGTTATAAATATGTAATATAATTATTTACTCAGAGCTATTGTCTTTTAATTATACCAGAAATATAATGTGTTGAACTGAGTGTTTCATCTATGGTTTTATTTACTAAAGAAAATTTAAACCTTATTATACTTAAATTCTCATATATATGAACATGCTTAAGAGAAGTATTTATTACAACCCTTCTAGTAATAAAGTTTCAAGCCAGTCTTTGGATATGCTTCATGTATCACATGGCACTTTGTTTCTTGTTTGTCTGGGGGTTTCTTTTGGTTGGTTGGTTGTTTTATTTCTTTGTTACTTTTGGGGGGTTTTTATGTGGATGTGTTTTTTTTTTTTAAACCTAAAATCACTATTTTGGACCCAGAGATCTACTTATAATAAGTTTATTTTAAAAGTCCCTGGTAATATTCATGAATACTGTGAAAAGGCATGTACAAGCAGTAGGCCTACAATTGTTAGGGTTTTGAGAAGTTTCGTCTGTGACTGTTTAAATACTGAAGTAGAAGAAAGCAATGAGTGGGATAATCTTCCTCTTGCGTTATTGTTCACATTATTGTTCAGCATGTTTATTTCAAAGACAAGGAAGTTTAGGTAGCTTTCATTTTGTTACTGTCAAATGTGATAGCACTGACTTAAGTGAGATTCTCATCCCGTTTTTCAGCAAGTATTTATCAAGCTACCTAGAGCTTTCCTAAATTTTGTTGACTATACTATATATTACTGTTTTGCAACACTAAAGTAGCTATAACAACTTCCAAAATAAGGAAAGCACATTTTGTGTCTAAGGGGGATATGTAAATAAAAACCCCAAAATCTGAGTCTTTTAGAGTTTCTCTGTATTGTTAATAATCTTGTTTGCAGGTATAAGAGAACAAAGGTGAAAAAATAATTTCTGTAAGAAGTCCAGGCAAAAGTATGTATTTGTTCAGCAGTTGCACTTTCTGCTGCAGACCAATTTGATGTCAATATATTAATTGACATCTTTTAACCTAATTTGTCTATTTCATTAGAAATTAAATAAAAACAAGCAAAAACCACTACACCAATTTGCCCCCAAAAGCACACACCAAACCCCTAGAAAATCTGTTCAGATTCTGTAGCTTCTAAAATAGAAGTACTGTGTTTCCTTGTTGCATGGTTCTTGAACCCCTGTTCAATTCAAACTGCAAACATGGGCTCACAGAAGAGAGTTCTGGAAGAGGTATGACCCACAAGACATTCTGCTGGGTTTTGAGTTGTTTGCTCCTCTGGAGTCTTTGCTGTGAATGTGCTTTTCTTTTCCTGCAGAATCCCTGCTATGCCAAGCAGACGTCTGCCCTCGTACGAGTACCACACACTGGCTGTTGTTAGCACAGCCTGGTGTTCCAAAGAGAGTCCGAATCAGCATTGCCCTGTGACTGGGCTCTGAGTCTTGAATGGATTTTGGAAACAGCCTCTTCCTTGCGATTAAAGAAATAGCTGCTTTGTATCTTTTAACTTTAGTTTCGATCTTTGATAAAAGATATTGTGCAAATATCCATTTGAAAAAAAAAATTACCGGTGACTTTGTTTATGTAAAGGCAATTGCATGTATAGATTGGGAGTTACTGTTTTAATTTTCCTTTTAATTTAACAGTAAATAAAGTCAGCATTTTCAGAGGAAGTAGCTCATCTGTCTTCAACAACATGAAGAGCCAGACAGAAAATAAAACTTCACCTGCCCTAAATCCATTAAAATCCGTACATTTTACAGTGAGATACGTCTGAGACGCGGCACGGGCAGTTACCAGTTGGAAAAGATGCCGTACAGAGGATCAAAAAATGTAGAAAGCCTAATGAAAAGGGGCAGCCTGGTTTTACAGTCTGGCAGGAGGATAGCACTGAGATTAGGGGATTGAGCAGAAAGCCGGCGTGCAGAATTGCGGGTTTTTATATAATGGCTTTAGTAAGTATCCTTTAGGACCCAGTGGAAATGTTTAGTGAGGCAAACTTGGTGAGTAATGGCCAATCATTTAGCGGTGATGAGGGAAAAGCTCTGAGTGCGAAGCCCCTTGAAAGCCTGTCGAACGCATCACGCTGGGAACGCAGCATTTCTGACACTGATCGCCGACCAACGCGCCACGCCGGAATTAGAGTTGATTCAATGTTTAAGCCTGGGGGGACTTGTACTGCAGGAGGTCACTGGAGTGCAGAGTGCCCGGCTCCCATTTCCAGCAAGATGCCTTATTTCACAAAACTCCTTTTATTAATTTTCTGCTTAGTTCTTCTTGTGGAAAGCAGAAAACACAGGAGGAGGAGGTGGACCAGCCACCTGGATGTGCAGAGGGCAAGGTAAGGATTACTAAACCATGTATGTATCTTTTCTTGCAGTGTTACAGGTGCATTACTACAGGACTCTGTCAATGTCTTCATGTGTATTGTGTGTGCAAACAGCTCTATAGATAATGTTTTTATAACAGTGTCTGGTAGTATAATCAGTTTTATCTGTAAGTGGACACTTCTAACGCTAACCTTAATTAACTGTGAGTGAGGCAGGTTTTGCAGAGAAGTTGACTACTTCAGCATGGATTGTGGTAAAATTATTCTTAGCCATACATGCAAATTACTGAGAGAATTCAGAGGAGTTGCAGTTAATAGAGATGTTCAAATGTGCATGCTGTTTAATGTTTCAGCGCTGTTTCAGAGGCAGGTTATTTACCTGCTTGCTGGGATGTCTTTGTTACTTATGTTCACTTGGAATTGCCCATTATGCTCTGACAATTTGAGATGGGGATGTTGTTTAGCACACATTGCGGTAATTAATAACCAAGTAAACTCTGGAAATTACCCAGGGATTGTAAAATTAAAAATATATTTTGAAGAAATACGTGAAAGCTTAAAAAAAAGTGAAGTGAAAGCACAAGGAAGAGTTAAAGGTCTTAGTAAAGTTTATTAGATTTACCGCTGCAGAGATTTGTCCAGAGGTTTACATTAGAAAAGATAATCTTCCAAACCTGCCAGACAGTCCAAAGTATGTTATCCTTTTTTGTGGTTATGTCATCCAGTGGGAGTTCTATCTTACAAGACTATTCATTGTTTGAAGGGCTCAAAAATAAAATTGGGTTAATCCATCTTATTAAATGGTTTGCTATGGCAGTAAACTTCCATATTTTCATTTATTTTTGTGGACTTCTTGGTTTATCACTCAACACTTTTATAGGGAGCATTGTTACTTGAATGTTTTGAAAAGAAATGTGATGTAATTGGAAGCAAAGAAAACATAATATGCTATCAGATTTACACTACTTATTGAAAAAATACAGTGGCATATGCTTTTAGTGACGTAAATGTTAAAAAGCTGAAACAGCCAGGGTCTGATCCTGAAATCCTAAAGTCAACTGAAGTTTTACCACTGATGTGCACAGAATCTCAATTATTGAATGAAATCTTTCATTGAAAATATTTCAAAGTCTATATTCTGAGGAATGCGGGGGACTGAACAGTAGCACTTCCTTGCAGACCTTTCTGTGTAGTAGAGATCACGTGCTTTGAAGTAACAAAATAGTATAAATCCTTCTTTACCTATCAATTTGCCCTGAAGTAGAGCTATTCCCTGGGTTAAAAGTTTTGTACTTTATTTGAACATGGTGAAAATCATTTACAGTTTCTACAGCGCTGATATTTTCATGAGCTGTAACAGTGTGGCAGTCAAAGCACTGCTAAAATTATTTTTATAAATATACTGTAAAGAATAACAATACTATTTGGTTTTCTGTGGTATAATGATTTTAATGAACAATTTTCCGTCTAGGTAGGACCTGAGGAACTATATGCCAAATATACACACACATGCATACACACACACACACACACACAATTCCTATGCAATGTAGTTATTTAAAATTTTATAAAATCAGATTTTAGGGATTGTCAAATGTGAATGATGTTTTAAATACAGAGAATTCTGCAATGTTGCCACAAAAAGAAGGAGCAATGTTGTTAATATTTTTAGTTATGCAGAATTTCATTGTCCCTAAACCAACAATGAATAGTGAACTATTCTAGTAAAAGGAAGCTAAAACTAGTTACTAGACTGATTTCCTAATCATGTAAGAGAAATTAAAACAATGAACTTTAAAATTATTTCATCACATTTTCTGCCTAGTATTTTTCTTGATGACTTACTATAAAAAATAGATCAAATTTTACAGTAAACTTTTCTTATTCAAGAAAATTTATTCCCATGTTTGGGAATGTACACTTGGTAAGTTTGATATTTTGTGTCCACTAAGGTGATTAATCAGCCTGATGTAAAGATCTTTATATTGACTTGAAGAAGATCGCTTGGGTTGTGCAGGTGCAGAACACCTTCAGTGCTGTGGTTTCTTTTCTGCTGCGCAGAGGTTCCTGTGGTGCAGAGGTCCTTCCCCACGGAGCTCTGGGGGCTTGGGGTGGCTGCTCCTGAAGGTTCTGGGGAAGCTCTCTGCCACTGTTCTGCAGAGGATTTGTTGAACCTGTGCATAAGTGGGAAAGGAACATGGGGAAAGTCAGGTTAGGAACCCAAATTACGAAACACCAGGTTAAGGTTTGCCTGTGCATCCTTAATAACTCCCAGTGATTTGTGTTAATAAATTGTAACACATTATTTTTTTCGATAAGCGGTGCCTCGCTCAGCATGCTGAATGGATAATCCTTGCTTGATTAGAAACTGCCTTGCATTTAATTTTCTTACTCCTGCATTCCCTCCTCCCCGCCTCACTGCTAACACATCTCTCCTCCTACACATTGAGATATAACATAAAGAAACAACTGCCTCTGTGCATCACTGCCCTGACTGTTGCCCGACACTGCTTCATGTTACGCTCTGGAGAGCCCAGGCTTTGCATAAGAAATAGGTGTGTGCTCGTCAAGTTGCAGCTGCCGGCTTTGTACTTTGATACTAGTTTTTCACATTTTCCAGGGTGTACAGTCTCTGCCACTTATATTGAGAAACTTAAGGATAGCAGTGATACTTGTTTGTATGAAGTTGGGAGTGTTCTTGCTGATGTGCAAGATGTACAAATGGTGCACAAAACCAAGGACTCTAGAACTGTAGGAGCATTGTTGGTTAAAAAAATTCTCTCCTCTTTAAACAGAAACAATTCTTCACAGAAGTCAGATTTATCAAATTCATGCCCCTTGAATGAAATCTAAACGGCAATAAAATTATATATGAAAAATGTGGCAAAAAAAGACAAGGGGAGATGGGTGGATTTAAATGAATAGTGGTGAATTGCAGAGCGTGGATAAAGCTGAAAGAAACCCTGACAAATCTATAATCAGAAATGCTAAAGACCGTAAGTACATCAGGGAGGATTTATGAGATACTGGTGATCAGATTGTCAGTAAAGGCACCCGGTGAGCAGCAACGTTCAGAGCATCCGTCAGCTCTGCCAGGGCACTGGCAGCTGGTGTCACCTTTGCTGCAGGTAATGAGATGCTCCCAATGCCAAGCAGCAGTGGGGCTGGCACAGGGTACCTGCCAGAGTGCGGCAGAAGATACAGCACAGCTGATGTCAAACACTGTTATGAAGAATTTTTTTTTTCAAACAAACTTGGTCTTGAATTGGATTTAATAGGCAAAAGTAGTAATAAATTTTAAAGATTGTGTAGACTTCCTGTCATTAAAAATAGCTCAACACAAAAACTCTGTAAATGGATTAAATTAATTAAAAAGGGACTGACAGAGCTCTTTCTATAAAATCCGAATTGGCCATCATAATACCTGAAGGATTGGGCACGAACTGATGATTAAATGATGGTTATTAAATGCAACCCCTGGCTCAGGATGTGCCTGAAAACGTCTTTTCTTCCGTGTCCCCAGAGCCTCTGAAACCTCTGCAGCCACAGACCGTTTTCAGCAGCTCTCCTGTGTGCTCTTTGCCGTTTGATGATTTTTAAAGAATTGATCAAAATGTAGCATTTCAGTGAGGCTTAGCCATTGATTTACAACATAGTACTGCCCGAGTTTTCCATACTTTTCCTCACAAAATGTGCAATCCAATGTTTATTGGCTTTTTAATTAGATTTTTTTTTTTTTACCCCCTTCTTTGAGGAGAGAGACTTGATTGAACATTCACTGGTACTTTGGCTTTTCCCTTATAATTAAAGTCAAGCAGACACAGGGAGATCCTTCTTCCCGACTTCCAGCTTTTTGGGCGCAGAGGCTGTGCTGCGGATGGTGAAGTGGAGCGCTTTGGCAGCAGCCCCAACCTTTGCAACGAAACAAAGCTTCCCCCCTGCAGCAAGCAGTTAAAAGCTAAACTTTTGCCCCCAACCATTCCCGTTAATGGCTGTGCTTGGTTTAACACCCCTGCATTTAGGCAACCATTAGTGCAGCCTTGTCTGGGCACTTGCTCCGACTGGCTCTTTCTCACAGCCGGCAGGGAGAGAAGCTCTGACATCCCAAGTGAAACAGGAGCCCAAAGTAACCTGAGGGAGATCCAACTTTTCCTATGTAGCATGTCCCCTGGGGTACAAGGGATTATATTTCTTCAAAACATCTATTTGATATAATTATTTTTAAATTCTGTTGCTTCCTTTTCACCTCCTTTTTATAAGTAAATGGGTTATTGATGTGTAGCAGCAGCTATCCACACCCTTTAGGTTTCATAATTTCTTTCTTGAAATGAGAACTCTGATGGGAAACTTTTCTTCTGATTTGTGATTTGTGCTCCTTTTGGCTTGTACTTATCGTGCTTTATATTTTAATGAAGCTAAGAACATCCCTTTCCGTACACACGCTTATGAGTGGGGCGATTGTTTTGTAAGTTCTGAATTTTTGACCAAGACTTTAGGCATAAGTAGTCTCTCTATTTTTCCTCCAAGATTTTTTGTTCTTTATTTTTAGTAATATTTGTTCCATACAGGAAAAGGGACCTGAACCCTTTTGTATAAAGTTCTTTCTAGTTATCATAATTATTTTTAGTAAGTTACTGGAAACCAGCTAATTGCAGCAGTATTTATAACTTCATCAGATCTTTGGCCAGAGCAAAGGGATTGAGGAACTTTAATAGTCCAAGTCTTCCTTTCTGCATCACTGGAGAAAAGTCAGGGATGCTGATCTGGATTTCCTTCCAGAAGTGCATGCCATATGTTTGTCTGCTGGTTAGTTATCCCCTTATGTGATTTTAGTGACTATCTTGCACTGTTCTCAGGGGTTTGTTGTCATCCTTGTTCCACTCTTATCATATAATATCTCAAATAAAAAGTTAGAATTTTTCCTACCTTAATGTCCAGAAAAGTGAAGGACTGGAGGCTTCTTCAGAAAAAAAACTCTTCTCTTCCTGCTGTTGTGGGGAGGAATGAGTGGTTTTGTTGTTGCTGAAAGCCAGAAGACCCTCTGTCCATACAAACTGCCAGCACTGAATTGAAGTTCACGGGGCAGTTTCCAAGTAGTGTATGACATTGCGTGACCACCACTGAAAAGAGCTTTCTCATGACAATGTAGCCTTGGTACCTGGCCAAATCCTGGCCAGGTAACGTGGGGCAGCCAGCTGCTTCTGCTGCTGCTTGCTCTGAGCTGCAGCATTCGCTGCATCCAGCTCCCCTGTGAGATGCTGTGCTCCCCGCCTTGTGCCTCCCTGAGAGCTGTGGTGTCTGGGGCAGAGGGAGTACCATGTCCTCGGAGTGGGACAGAGGGCTGCCTGTGGGGCACAGAAGTATGAATTAATGCTGTGGAAAGGCAGCGCCATGTCTGTGTTTTGGTGCTGGCAGTCTCCCACAGTCCCTGGGATTGTGCCTGCAAAGCTGCTGCTCTTTCAGCTCCGAAATTGGGCTGGCAGTTCTGGCACTTGGGCACAGAGACGTTAGAACAATGCGATCGCTGTCTTTTGCAGCCACATCTTGAAGAAGAATCAGGACTTGACCAAAGCCTGGAAAGGAAAGACAGAGCAGCTTCTCAAAATCGACGAACATGACTTCACCATGAGGCCGGCCTTTGGAGGTGAGAATAAAATGGTTCTCTTGATTTCATGCTAAACAAATTAAGAATAATCTAATTATCCAATTAACAATCTAATTAAAACAAACAAACAAACCTCCGTCCAGATGCATCAGTGTGAAGTAAAAAGACTTGGTGCCAATTCAGAGAGGCCTTATGCTCATTCTCGTTGCCCTCTGTGCTCTGTACAATTCCTACATCCCTTCTTGTTACTGCAGTTGGCTCTGGTTTTGGCTGGCATTCCCCAGAGCTCAGGATAGACCCTCCCAGTAAGTGTTTCACTCTGATGAGAAGAGGAACAAGCTGCCGGTTTTAATATTCATTTGTGGTTGTGAAGTTGCAATGAGCTTTTCAGCTGATGGGATTTAATTGCCAAGTGAAGAACTCATTGGGTGAATCACAACCCATCATTGCTAGGAGAAAATGGAATACTTTTGCCCAGAAAAACATCTTGTCTCAAATGCTCATAAGTGAATAAAAGAGTGGGAGGGGAGACCTCTGCCACCTTCACTTCTGCCTTCGGTCACACTCAGTTACAGGAATGTGCTTGTCTGGCCTTTCTAGATTCACTACTGCAGAGATGAGAGGGTATCTGAACAAAAACTGCTGGAATATCAGTATGACAGTTCCTCTTCTGATTAGATCAATAACCAAGCCCTTCCAGAGCTAAGGACAGAGTTTGCTATACTTTTTGTTGAATGACTACTGCTGTATCCTTTGTCGCTTGGCCATCTAGGGTTAAGTGCTACCTCTCCCTGCCCAGCGGGACACACGAGTGTTGTGCCCTTTGCACCTGGTCCATAGAGCAGAGCTTCTCAGACTTGCCCGTTCCTGGCGTGGCTGAAAACATGTTTCTTGCCCCTCAGTGCAGATGTGCCATTCTGAGAGCACAGTGCTGACCCCTGCTCACAATTTTTTTATATATATATTTTCAAAATCCAGAGTTCAAAACCTGTCATCACCCGTGTTTCCCACCCCCACCATGTTATTTACTAGCAAGCTGTAGTGCAGCCAGACCATTGGAGGTAACATTTTGCTAATCTGTGATAAACTTGATCTGCTACTTGTAGGGTTGAAGAATTTGCCTTAATTTGCCTTAAGTTGCCCTCTGGGGAGAGCATAGGCAGATCTCCCTGGGGCTAGTGGGAACACACTGAGCCCTGGATGCAGCTGAGGCTCAGGGATGAGGTCTGGAAGCTGGCTCTGGAGGCGCTGGGCTCCTTTATGAATAGGCTGTAAAAGTGTGAATTCACCAAAGTGCACAAGCCTCCCTAAACCCCAGGTATGCCCTCCCCTGCTATAAGCTCAGAGAACGCTGTCTTAGGTTTTCACATCCCTTCCCCCCCCNCTTCTGAGTGCCTGATATGGAAAAGCTGAAAGTGCTGATCTGTCCTCTGGACAAAAGACCTGCTGGTCTGATGGGTGGGATGATAGGGCTTCTCTGGGAGGATATTTGGGCTCCTTACCTTGACTCAGTTGGAAACAGCTGGGGATTTTTAACTTTCCCCCCCCCTAACTGGATGTATGTCAAGGCATCACACCTGTTTTGGGGGGAAGCTGCGGGGTTTTGTTCCGTTGGGCTGATGGTTTGACGCCCAGTGGCACCACTGCACTGTATTTCTGGAAACAGATCTGAATTTGACTATTTTCATCAGTGTCACAGAGTCCTTGAAGAACACATTTGAGCACAGGTTACACCAAACAGACACACTTAATTACACAGTCACTCCTCTAGTGTTAATGGAGCTGCATTTTAATCTCTCTTTTGCCTTGTTTTCCCATGTGACCTCCCATCACAGCATCAAGATTCTTCTAGAGCCAAAATCTGGAAAAACGTTTATGAAATTGAGAAATAGCCTAAGAGCCTTTGCTGAGAAGGTTACTTTTTTTATAATGAGAAAACATTATTTTTTTAAAAAAATTTTGCATAAAACCTCCTTAACTTGCAGAGATTCTTGAAACAAAGGTGTGGTCTTAGCAAAGTTGTACTGAAATTGCATGTGATAAGGAGAAAAGCATGGAAACAGCTTTGTTGAGGCTCCGGCCTTGGAAAGCCTGACTCAAGACGCATGGACATAGCAGGTGCTAGAGGTTCTTGCTCAGCTGTGGAATTGCATGGTGTGGTTTTAGTGACAGATGATAAGCCTGATGGAAAAAAACAGAAAGGAAAGGAAACAAAAGGCTGGTAAGAGGTGATCCTCATATTTCTGACTGTAATGTTATTCGTCAGGCAGTCATAGTGATTTGCTACGGACCATGAGTCCTTCCAGCTTTTTGCTGTGGCAGTGTCAGTCAAACTGATGTGGTCTGACCTGCGGAAGATAAATAGGTTTTTGTACAGTGGAAGTGGAGAAGAGGAGCCTATGGGATACATGTGACCGTGACTGGTCGCTGCCCTGAGACCCTCTCTGGTCTAATTGTGATTCCAGCTCTGTGGCATTGCATTGGGCCTGTGATGTTACCTTGCAGCTGGGAAAGGCGCCTCAGTTCTGGACAATTTAAATAGTACCATAAATAAATTGTGAGTGGAATTAAGACTAAAAGAAACCCAGTACTGTGATGATGGTGGCTCCCAAGTTTGGTGGGCCAGCCTGCAACCTCATCTTAAGCTAAAAAGGGGACAGGGGTTTGGACTGCTTTATGGTGGCCTTGGTGACTCTTGCTGGTCTGCAGAGGACGGTCAGCAAGCTGCCAGCCCCACACAGCTGTGACCACTGGACAGAGCAGGCTGGGGTTATGCAAGGTGAAATGAAGAAAACAAAACAATATTAGAGAAAGGTGAAGGGGTTTTCCAGAAAAAGTATTTTTTTAAAGAGCAAGTGAGCAAACAAATGTTGTGTAAGTTGTGTTATTAACAGCCCAATAAGCATGGTTGTCTTGCCTGCCCTCAGAGACATTAGAGACAGGCGATTGGGTACAGAGGCAATGACAAAGGTTTTGCTTTGCTGATGGTCAAAGAGCCTCCATAAGCTAAAAGAGACTGCAGGGGTTTTGACCCCTAGGGAGTTATGTCCATGTCAGTGACCTTGTTCTAGCTAGCAGATGTTCAGGTATTATTTACTATTATTAATACTTAAAGATTATGTAAATGTTTGTTTTGCTGCATTCCTTAAACACCCATTTTAAGCATTTCATTTATGACATCTCGTATTTTACAGGGAGCCTGTGAATAAGCAGCTTTAGTTGATACTTAAAATAGCTGTATCTTCTTTATTGAGGACTAGCCTAATGCTTTACTTTTATTATATTTGCTCATTGCCTAGTAGTCTAACGTCAGCTGGTCCTCACTGCCCTTTCTGGGCACTGCTTTTGCCAGGATGGATGAACAGTGGGGTGAATAAAGCATGAGTAGTTCACTGAGAGTTAGTATCAAGGGCTGGAATAGAACTTGCTTCTCTGCTGATGAACAGCTGTCCGTGAGATGCAGAGGGACGAAGCTCTGCAGTCATGAGGCAGGTGATGAGCATGTCCTGGTGCTGGCTGCCTGGAAGCTGCCCACACCTAAGAGGTCCCAGTCAGATAAACATTCATTAAAAAGTAAATACACACACACACACACACACACACGAAGATACACTGAAAGCTATTTTGCTTCTTGCAGACATGGGATTTCTTATGGACATTTGCAGTCTCTCTGGGTGTACATGAGATACCTGTCAGTAAAGAAATCTCAAACCTGCTTGTTTCCCATGTACATATTTTTATCTCAAGGCGTTCATCTGCCTCCCTTATTCAAAGATAGATGAGTGGACAGAGACACTGTCTCAGAGAGAAACAACGAGCCTTTGAAAGCACTGCCAAAGAGAAAAATTAGGGAGATGTCACAAAGCTTTATTCTAAGACCTGGAGTGGAAAACTGACTCCGGGCATCTTCATGGTAGCATGCTCTTCCCTATCTTCCAAAGCTTGCTCCAGTGTTCAGAAATAAAAACCATGTTTGTGCCCAGTTCTGACTGGGAACTGACTCACCCTTTGAAGCTTTCATGCTGCTCACTGGTGGGTGTTTTTAGCTGTGGAGATACATTGGGAGGTAGCAGGCTTTAATGCTAGGCTTCTTCTGAAGTCATTCCTGCACAGGACTTGTGGAAACCTCCTGGTTTCCTGGAGCAGTTAGCCCCAAGCCAGACATCCCATTCAATCTGGGGCAGAGTATGATACTCAAACAGGAGTTTTTGCAATATCAAACAAGCCACAAAGTCTTCTTCATGTCAGAACCCACTCAAAATTGAAACTTTTTGGGTTCATCTGTTCTCCTTGTACAACCACTGAATGCAGATGCGAGGTGGGTCTTCTCCAAAGGTATTCTGAACACCAACTTTTCTATGTGCAGCACCTAGGCTGAATGGGTAATGGCTTTCACTGAAGAGGAGGTCTCAGAACAGAGCAGTTTACTGCAGGGGAAAGGGAAATAAGGGAGCCACTGATTATCAGCACACCAGTTTGTGAGCTTGGCAAAGGAATTAAGATATGAAGCCACACACACCTTGACAGGCTGGTTCCTGAGTATCTTTTTAACATCAAAGTTTGAGTTGAGGCTAGAACACTGACATGTAGGAATTTACAGAAATGAGATGTGGCTAATTCAGTTTCAGAAGGCAGTACCTTTACAGTGACAAGGTGCAAGGGTGCTCCATCATGTTACAGGTAAATCCTATGTAGAAATTGTGGGGCTAATAGATACTGCCCAATAAAAGAGAGAAAGCAGTGCTCTCCCTCCCATCAGCCTCAGTTTGTGCTTCAGGTCACTTAAATCCTCCCTCAACACACAAGTATAAGTATCGCCATCAAAAGTAAAATCTCCTATTTTCCATTTCCAATTTTTAGATTGTCAAATTTGCTAAGGACAGTGCAAGTGTCTTGAGTTTGCCTGGAAGCTGCCACTGTGCTGTGTCTGAGATGCAAGGGGAATTGTTTATTGGTGGGTTCATTTCTGTGTTGTAAATAGAAGCCTGTGACTTTTATGAAGTTTTAAGAGTCCAGGGATCATTTTCTGGTTTTATCAGTCCTGTTGAGTTAGGATTTGTGTTCTGCAAGATATTGCTGTGGGGATAAAGGATGTTGACATGTTTTCTGTTTCTGGAAGAAATGCTTCAGTTGAAGGCTATACAAGTTATCTCTAGACCTTGTACTGTAAATACTTGTTTAATTTGGATAATTCCATGAGTTTGGCTGATACCTTTCAGAGACTCTAAAGTGTGATCTGAAAAACTCTGCTGGACTGCAGTCTTTGAGCAAAGCAGCACTGCTTCCTTTTGTCAGCCATATCCCCAGCTTTCACATGGATCTATTTAGCTTCCTGTCCAGCAGCGAACATCCTAGAGAGGTGCCTGAACTTTGAGATCTCTCCAGCGTTTAAATGTTCAAGTCTCTTGTTGCTTATAATTCTCTAGGATGATCCTTCTTTTTTTCCTCTTTCTGAAGAAAAAGTGAATATTGATAAAATATTGTTTATGACATAGGCTGGTTGATGAGGGCTTTTTTGCATCTAATGTAATGTTAATTGTTCTGTCTACCAGTTCAGTTTGTCATATACCATCTGAGCTGTTCTTGTTCCTTCATATTCACACCATCATCATACTCTGCTCCCTCTCAATACAGAGGTTTTTTTTTTTTTTCTTTTTGCTCATCCCTAGTGGCATTGATGAGGATTTTGGCAAAACACCCAGAGCCTCTGTGGTTCAACAGTTTAGTTGCCAGAGGGACAGGATTAAAAAGCTGGCAGTTCCTAATTGACTCCACGGGTTAGTGAGACAAAAGATCTCCTGACATGTCTCTCTGAGTGACCAACAGCCATTTAATTCAATTGTATGTGCTGTAGCCAGCATGACCTTCAAGGAAACCCAGGGTTTGTTTCTTTGGTTTAAAGAGGTCTTTTCTAGACAGGGCTTCTGTTTTGCCTCAGAAGCTGCATGCACTTTCAGTGTTGCTTGCATCAAGTGCTTCTGCAAAACTGCATCTTGCTTGAAGTTTTGTAGAGTGATGGGCCGAGTGAACATGCAATTATCATTATCACTTATGCTCATTGCTGAAAGCAGGACTTTTGATCATTTGATTAATTTGATTCTTGTCACTACCTCATAGGCAGCAACATTTGGACTGTCCCCACTGGCCCTGCACTCACTCTTCCCTGCTCCGTCCAGCTTCTTGTCTAAACCTTCTCCAAAGGGTCTTGGTGCCTCAACATATCCTCATTCCCATTTGTATGGTATCTCATTACTTCAGCCCCGGGTGCTGAAAGAAGAGCAGGGAGAAGGAAAAAGTAGTGATTACTCCAGCTGATTGTAGCAGGAGTTTGCCCAAAAAAGGCAGAGTAAATATTTCTGCTGATAAATTGGTTTTACAGTCTCATCTCTACATTTCTGTATTAAGTACTAAACATTTGAGTCCAGTGTTCAAATAATTTCTCTCTCTCTCTTTTACAATCACTGTTTTATCGTCCCCCAAATATGTGATTAACTGCAGAAGAGACACCTAATCCAGCCTTGGATCTCTTCTCTCAAGAGCTTTCCAGACCATCCACCTTAACACGGAACACCCTTTATTTTGGATTTAATAAAGCTTCGTGTCAGCCTGAGACTGAACTTTAGGCATTGTCCTTGCAATGAGGTAACTGCTGGTTATTGAGTGTTTGATGCAGGAACATGAACAAAGAAAAGAACATGGACATAGTATTTTATCTTCCAGAGCAGATAGGGAGGGAATAGGAGAGTGGGACAGACACCAGCTTGGCAGTGTTCTTATGTTTATGGGTTTGGTTTTTAGTTTGTTGTTGTTTTTTTGGGTTTTTTAAATCTATGATTAGTGTTCAGAGAAGCACAGAAATCGCAGCAGTAAATAGACTATGTGTGGGTGTTGATTTCCTGAATCAAGGCTAAATTAAGGATCCACACACGGAGAGTCTCTCTTGCAGTCTGGAAGCTGTGGGGGGCGGCCCAGCATGTTTTGGGCACACGGCCCTCAGCTCCCTCCAGGGAGACGCAGGGGGAAGTACCATGGCCAGCTGCTGCCGTCCTCCTCTGGCACAGCCTGATTGCACTGTGAGGCCATCCTGGCAGAGACCTCGATTGTCCTCCATCAGCACCCTGCCCACCACGGAATGTCTGTGGGGGGCACGGCTGCGATGTCTGCAGCTGGATGTGACAATGGTAACGTAGTTACAGGCACTTTCTCTGGTGCCAGACAGGGCTGTGCTGAGGGCAGCCTTGGGCCTGCCCTCAAGTGAATCATTGTGCTGTGCTGTGGAACCTTTCTGAAGAGACTTCTCTGAGCACTGAGCCTCCCTGTAGCACAAGCCCAAGTTCAGTGTCACAGGCATGACCACCCTGAAGAGCTATTAGGTACTTTAAGGCAGTAAGGAAAGAGATAAGTATTTGAATTATGGCCCAAGCTCTTCTTGACCGCCATGTATGACTTCACAAGGTATCTGAGCAAAAGAAGGCTAATTGGCTACCAACAGGGCACTGCCATCAGCAGGCTTGTGTTGTTTCTCTGTTGACTGTACTGCACATCAAAATGTCTCCTGTCACCACAGATACAGTGCTTTTTGCTACCTTGTTTAAAAAAAAAAAAAAAAAAAAAACAAAGCAAAACACATTTTACTGAGCAGGAGAAATGTCATAGAAAAATTCTTTCTCTTGGTTGCAAATCTTTGCTGGCAATTTTTTTAAAGTATGCAGCGCACAGCTGTGTGTCTGAATGTGACATGTAGGTGTTTGTAAGCATCTGGGAGTCATCTCACAGTGCTGGGTAAGCCACATGTGAGCTTCATTGCTGGGGGCAACAATCACTTAAACTGGAATTGGTGGTTCTGAGGAGCCTGGTCCTGCTCCACAGGGCTTGCTTCAAGGTGCCTGTTCCCAGCATAGCTGCTGACAGACGCTGTGGGCATAACAGGCTGGAGCTGTGTGTGTGGGAGGGGGACAGTGTCACCATCAGTGTGCTCTGCTGTAATCAGGTGAGGCTGGCTTATCAAAGCCCTGGCAAACCTGCACTGGGGTTGGTCACAGCTTGTCTCATGCGCATGGGGATCATCCTTTCCCTACGGAGGCTGAGTTGGTGCTTCTTTCTCCTCCAGCAGAGGCAAACATAAGGCTGTGTTCAAAAGCCCTGAAGATGTGTGGGAGTCTGTACATGCTGCTACAGGTATAGGAGCAGGATGGATAGCAGCTTGCAAAAGTGTGCTGCTCTCTCAGCAACTTTGCTGCTCTCTGGGCTTGTGGTGTATTCAGAGCTTCGATGTGGTCTCGAGGAAGATGTTACCCTAGCTAAATACATGCATGCAGCAGGCCCTGCTGTGTGTGGTGCTGCAAATATGGGTCTGAGTCCACAAATGGATTGTGATGCATCTTAGGTATTATCTGACTGCTAATCAGGTTCAAAATCTAGGTGCTAAAAGTCTTTGCAAAACTTCATGGAGGCCACTATGGTCCTCAGAAAATTAATTTCTGCTGGACAAGTCCCAGACATGTCTGCAGAGCTTCTGCTTCCTTTGGCATGGTCACGCTCACTGACAGTGCCCAGGCTGGAGCCACGCCCTGGGCAGGGTCATCAGTGTGAGCCGTGTGAGACCCACTGCCACACACTGAGAGCACCAGGCAACACTGGATCCACCTGGACTGTTCCTCAGCAGTTCCTGGTGAGCTGCCCCACTGGGTTGTGCTTGGTGTGCATGTCTCAGTAGGCATTTACCACCAGAATTTGGGAAAAGCTGCATGAGGGCACACTATGGAGATCCTGAGGCATCTGAGCAGGTGACATCCTGGTCATTAATGAGCAGCAGTCTACACTGAAGTTTTGATACAGGATTTCTAGTAATGGAGGAGTGTGCATTCATTACGAGATGTTTTCTTCTTATTTACTCTTTGTGAACTCTCTGGTTACTAATTTTAAAACTACTGTGGAAAACTAGTAATATCATCAGTGAGTAATAGGAATCAAAATGGTGATGGGCTCTTGAGAGATTAATGTGGCTTGTCTTGTTGGTAAAAAATGAGAAACCTCCAAGGAAGAGCTCATTGCTTGCCTTTTCTTCATCTGAGTCCCCTGTTCTTGGGGCTAAATTTGTTCACAAAGGCCTAAAATCTAAGATGGGATGGCTCAGTTTTTAAAAACATATGCAAATGTTTCATCCAAGCTCTGGATTAACTGGCAAAGTGTCAACATTGCAGCATATGCCAAGGAGAAGATAATTCAATGTTTCAAAAGGTCCCTTGCATGGTTATTCACTGACTCTTTCCCCAGCCCCCTCATGAAGAACCATTGACAGAAATGTACAACATAAGCTCAGAAATGTTTGCATGTCACCTTAGAAGTGCTAATTAAATGCAGATGATAGGAAAGAACATTTATTTACATACCTAAATCTCATTCTCTTTCAAGGCCCTGCGATTCCTGTTGGGGTGGATGTGCAAGTTGAAAGCTTGGACAGCATTTCTGAGGTTGACATGGTACGTAATCCTCTTCTAAGCCTCAATTAATTCTAGTCATAAAAAGGCCTTCCAACTTGAAACCTGTGGGCTTGTAATCATTGGTCAGATGAAAGTAATAGCAGCACCTCTGAAATTCAAAGGGGCTGATATTCAGAGCCAAAGACTTGATAAAACCAGGTGATCAAAGTCTTACCTCTCCATCTCCAGACAAAGATTAAAAGCATGGAGGGAAAGGGACCTTGAATGGGAGAATAATCAGTGCTGTGAAAGATCTATCACAGCTAAAAATATAAGCAGCTGCATATGAAGGTTTGAAGCTATATGGTAAAATTCACATAAACTGCTCTTGCTGCAGGAGATTTCTTCCTTTTGGAACCATTCAATTCACATGAGTGCTCACACACATTTTACTGTTTGGTTTTGGGTTGTTTCATGGTGATTTTTTTTTTAATTGTAGGAAATGGAATAAAAATATTTGAAAGAGAAGTGGAAAGGGGAACATAGAGGAGAAGAGGAAGTTTCTTGGCTCCTTCCTCTTTCTGCCTTTTCCTCCCTGTTCTTGTGCACGTTTTGTGGTCTAGACAAAACATAAAGACAAAGGAAGAACTTTAGGTTGAGTGTTTTTTACTGTGGTACAATTACATCTTCATCCCATTTTGGAGGGGTTGATTTAGATGGCCTTTAAAGGTCCTTTCCAACCCAAACTATTCTGTGTTCTGTGATTAAAACTGGGGAGCTTGTCTGCCTGGATATTGAAAGAGAGGGTTTGGAGGTATGCAGGCAGTGAGGTGTGTGGGAGAGAGCTGTCAGTAGAGGAAACGGCTGCCAGGAGGACAACTGGGGCTCTAGTATATCAAGTGCAGTCAGAGCAGCAAAGAGGCCTAATTAGTGCAAATAAATAACTCACAGTGCTTTCCGTCAGGATTCAACAAATATCTTGCATGTCAGAAGTCTTTGAGGTCAATGCGCTCCCTTGGCTGTTGATAGTTCCTATTTTCCCAGCTCATGACAAGTACTTTCTACAGCAGTTGCTGACATGTGTTTGGGGTGGAAGAATGTTCTCCCAGGTCATTCTGAGTCATGTTGGTGTGTTTTTCCAACAGACTGTCCCAGCATGGGTGTTTGCAGGGAGGAGAGTGGGCAGTAAGCTCTCTGCATAGCCAGGGGACCAGGGCTGGCTGTGCCTGCAGCAGGGTGCCCTCCTTGTCTTCCCATTGCAGGCAGGGCAGAGCTGCAGGCAGGGCTTGTTTCAAACTGCTCTGAAGTGGCCCTGGAAATCACGTACCCTCAGCTGGGCAGTCCCTACCTATCACTGCTTGAGCAGGCACCTGGTGCCCCAAAGAAGCACCAGACCGAAGCATCACCCACTGTATCTGCAAGACTGTGCGTGCCAATGAGAGCAGCCAGGGGCTGTTTAAAGCATGTGGATTTAAAACTGGTGCCTGTCTGGTTCATGAGGATGGGCTGCTCTGTATGCAGTGGCAGGGCATGCTCTTGAGGCTGCCTGGAGCATGGAACAAACATGAAATGTGCTGCCAAAATCGAGGTACTTGTGTAGACTCATTGACTGTGCCTCTGACAGGTACTATCGTTCTCCCAGTTTGTTGTAAAACCTTGTTTTCCAAGGGACTTTCCTACTTGTGAGTGCTGAAATAAACCCCTTTTCATGCTTGTAAATAGTGTGTGTGCTGGTCAGAAAGGAACAAGTGGTCAGTACACTGCTTCTTTTGAATCATGCCATGAAAAAGATTCCTTGAGCTGGATTTTATACTTAGAAGCTGTTATCAGCTGCCACTTTGGCTCCGTGTTGGCAGCATTTGGTGCACCATCTTGGCCACTGGAGAGAGAGGAGAGTTGGCCATTGCAGAGGCCACTGTGTTGGCTGTTTGGAGAGAGAAAGGGGTGGAAGGTGAAAGATGAAAAGCTCCTGTCTGGTGGGACGGGGAAAGGGGTGACTTGGAGAGCAGTGGGCTGCTTCCTGTGCTGTGCCTTCAGACAGTCTCTTCCCCTTCCTCTGCAGCAGCTGTAAGCCATGCTGAGGGTGCCTGGCTGACAGTCCCTGTTCCCCAGTGCTCTGACGATGAAGCTGCCCAGAGGCATTTTGCAGCTGCAGCCTTAGGCTGCCTGGCTGTCCTGGTTTTGGCTGGGATAGAGCTAATTTTCTTCTTAGTAGCTGGTACAGTGCTGTGTTTTGGATTTAGTATGAGAATAATTCTGATAACACAGTGTTTTGGTTGTGGCTCAGTAGTGCTTACCCTGAGCCAAGGACCTTTCAGTGTCTCGTGTTCTGCGAGTGAGGAGGGGCACAAGAAGCCAGGAGGGAGCATGGCTGGGACAGCTGGCCTGAACTACAAAGGGATATTCCGTACCACAGAACATCATGTCCAGTGTATGAACTGGGGGGAGTTGGCTGGGACGGGCCGATTGCTGCTGGAGGACACGCTGGGCATCTGTCAGCAACTGTATTGTGCATCACTTGTTTTTCTGGAGTTTTGCTCCTCTCTCTCTTTTTATCTTCCTTTTCATTACTCTTCTTATTACTATTTACTTTATTTCAATTATTAAACTGTCTTTATCTCAACCCAGCTTCTTCTGCGTCTACTCCCCATCCCATCGGCTGGAGGTGGGGGGAGGGAGGAGTGAGCAAGTGTCTGTGTTGTACCGAGTTGCTAGCTGGGGTTAAACCATGAGAATGGTCCTCCTGTCCTGGAGTCCCATGTCCCTCTATCTTATGTCATGGCCAGGCAACTGGTAACCCTGAGTAGCCAGGCTCTTCTTTGCTCCTTTTTTGACTTCTACCATAACTTGCTCTGACTCCTAAGAAAGCAGCAATTGTGCCTCTTCCTTGGTTTCCTTTTTCCCAGCTCTAGTCAAACTGATGAGCTTGATGTCTGGCCCCTGAGGATGACTCTTCTAGACAGGTTGCACCCTAAGCTCTGTCAGTGGCAGTAGTTGCTAAAAGTGTTTCTTTGGGACTATGGATGTAAGGGAAAGGTGTCCAGTGTCCAGTAGGGAACAGGAGCTGGAAGCATCCCTGGGATGAGCAGTGAGGAAGCCTGGGATCAGTCTGATAAGGTGAGGACCTGCAGGTGAGTGAGCAGAAGCATCCTCCTGGGCCATCTCTGCCATGGTCAGAGAGGTAGGTGTCTGGCCAGCTCTGTACTGTGCAGGGCAGCAAGGTGAGGGCTGGCACTGAAGCCTTCTTTGACAAATTAATGAAAAACCTCCTGGCATTGCAAGGCTGTTGTGAAACAACCCTTTGGAGCAGAGTCAGGGTAACTAATTGTCACTGTCACCAAACTGATTGGTTGTGGTTTGAGAAAGTGGATGCCACATGGTTAGGGAGAGACCCTGGCTTGTGTTGCTGCCTGCTTGGGCTTGGCAGCTGCAGCTCCCATTATCACTTGCTTAATTGGGAATATAAAGAAAAGAAGTGTATTTAATCTCTCAGCATGAGAGTAGATTCAGCTCTAAAGGCAGCAGCTGCCAGGTTGGGATCAACAAACAGATGTTTTCCTTTACGTGGCTGAAGTTCTTGCCCCACCAACAAGCCTAAAAGGGAACTTTATTTACACACCTATATGGCAGGAAACACAGTTCCCTCACTTAGTTGCTCTTTGCAACAATTTTGTCTTTTTGGGGATAAATTGTTTAGTGTTTAGCCAGAGCATTAAGCTAACTTTCAGTTTTTCCTCTTGATCATATTTTTGCTACTGTAGTCCTGTAAGATAATTTTGCCAGAATTGAAGAATCATTTCTGCAGGGTGTTGCTTCTCTTGGGACATATCTATATCCCATTTGGGACTGAACATTACTGGGTACTGCAATAAATTAATTAGTTGGTTATGCTTTGTTTTGGCTGAAATTATTTCATCAGGAAAATCTATTCACAGAGAGCGTGGACCTAGGAAAGAATCAGGAGTTGAGAGTGGAGAGATTTCATCTATCTGCTGGGAGTGAGTTTTCCTTCTGGTATGTTCTAGTTGTAGAGTCCAGCACTGACAGACCTCTCTCTTCCTTTTTTTGGTTCTCTTCCCTTTTTTGAAGGATTTCACTATGACCTTGTACTTAAGGCACTACTGGAAGGATGAACGTCTCTCATTTTACAGCACCAATAACAAGAGCATGACCTTCGACGGCAGGCTGGTGAAGAAGATCTGGGTCCCTGATGTCTTCTTCGTGCATTCCAAGAGGTCCTTCATTCACGATACCACCACGGACAACATCATGCTGCGAGTGTTCCCTGATGGGCACGTCCTCTACAGCATGAGGTGAGGGAGCAGCCCTGCTGCCCCTGAGCATCCCCTGGGGCTTTGCTGCCAGTTTTGCTTTAGGCTTGACTTTGGTGATCGCCAGGATCACTACTGCCAATCCTACTACTCCCGCTGCTGATGCAGAGCTCTGTTTCCACAATGTCCAGTGCAAAATACTTTGCAGGAAACTCTGAGAAACTGTGCTGTGGGCAGTAACAGGATAATCTCCTCCCAGGGGAGGCATGCCCCCAACTCTTTGCAGTCAGTGGAGGGCTTAGTCAAGCAGGAATGTTCATCCCAGGGTCAGTGTGTGATTAAACTGCAAGCTGCTGATATACCAGATGGTGACCTCTATAATTATCCTATTTTCCTTCTTGTTTGTCTAGAATTTTTTTTTTTTTTAGTTGTGGTGCTTTTCTGTTGATGTAAATGTTTAAGTTTATTGAAGCTGGAATGGCAGTACTAAAGACATGCTGGTTTTCTAGTAGATTTGTTGGCTGGAAGAATCCTGAGGGATGTCTGTCATATCCTGGAGGGTTATCCATCCTGTGGGTATACACAGATCATGGCTGTGGGTTTGCAGGATTCTGTAATACACAAGGACACGGAGGCTTAATCCTCTAAACTTCTCTACCTTATTACAGATCATCAAAAATACCACAAAAATCACCACTGGCAAGTAAACTACCACAAAATCACCACTGGCAACTATACCTGTGATTAATAAAGTGACTATATATACATATCACGCTATTGCAAATTACTATCAGCAATCAATAATTTAGCATCCATCAATCATGTGGCAACAGCCAATAACTAACCAGGTTATATACTGTTACAGGTTACTTAACACTGGTGGAGCAACTCATCCACAATATACCCTCAGGTACACTTGGACAGGTTGCTTGTGTGGGTACAAAGTGATACCACCATCAAGTGATCCAAATCATCCAACGGATGGAAGGGCAAACTGAAACAGCCTCCAAAGTGGGCTCAGAGGGGACCAGTGAGACAGCAGAATCTCATTTCAGAGATGCTCTGAGTCATAGGGTGTGGAGTCAGCCAGGTGTCCTTGGTGGGTGTCCAAGAGCTGGTAGAAAGTTCATGCACTGAATTCAACCTTCTAAGGAACAGAAAAGTATGTGCAGCATGGGAAGTTCTCAGAGGAAGGCTTCATTTTGGATAAAAATTACGTCCTCCTCATATCCAGAGACGTAAGAGGGTGTAGGATGCCACCACTTTGAACAGGCAATAGATGGTGGTAATTTCTATTTTTCACCTGTGACAGCCAATAGATAATGCTGTTTTCTGTTCTCTCAGACCCTTTTTTTATTTTCTTGATTATTTCCTACCTTTTCTGCCAATCAATTGCCTTTAAAATCACTTTTTTTGGCAGTTATTGATGGTATTTCAGGATGTCTCCAGTTTCTAGGTACCCTATCAAAGGGTACCTGTCAAAGAGGCCAGCTGTGCTTCTCAAGGATTTGTCTTGTTCCTAGGTTGGCAGGCCTTTCTCTGTCCATACTTTTCAGCAGACGGGTATTTTGCTCAGTAGTTTCCCCTTCTAACCAGGCCACCTTTATGGCTGCTCACATCAGCATCTCAGCAGATTTAATTTTCTTCAGAAGAATGAAAAAAGAGAAGTGGAGAAAAACACACTGCCAGAGGAGAAAAGCTCAAGAGCCCAAACAAAAGGATATTTCCCCAGGACAGAAAACATGCTCTAAGTGTACGGTGACCTTCAAATGTTTTGTAGCCAAGGATTTCTGTTCTAGGATCTTTCTGGAACTTATTCACTTCAGCTATGGTAAAATGATTTTCAAAAACTAGGAAAGGTTGTCTATAAAGTTTGATTCTGTGATCTGTTGAGGAGGTGATGTGATGTTTTAATGTTACCCACAAGAGAGAAGTCTGTAAGTTAACCACAGCTTATTGCACAAGACTCAAGTTGATAATTTGATATGTGAAGTCCAAGGAGATAGAAAATCCCCATAGCATTTGGGCCTGGTGATATTTAGACCACTCAAAACAATATCCAGCTAAAAAACGTGAGTGTCCTGTGGTGCTGGAAATGCCCTCAGATATCTTGAGATGTCTGCATGGGATTGACACTGGACTGAGGAACATTTCATTCCTGTTTTGTGCCTTGGGCCTTCAAAGCCACCTGGACACTGAACTCTAACTGAGGAATATCATATTGATGAGCCGAGTTTCTGTGCTGTCCCTGACTAACAGGCTGTTGTTGACCACAGGTTGTGCCACAGTTCAGGTGATGCCAGGGAAAGAAGATAACACATTTTAATGGGACTGAGTTATACAATGCTTAAATACTATGCACAGTTGGGGGAGGTTATTGTTGCAGGATACCTTCTGGAGCGTATCCCCAAAAGCATTGTTTGCTCTAGTTTATAGTCAAAATGAACAGCATGCACCTTTCAGGGGTGATGAGTGTGTAGGTCAGGGTAGGATTTGGATCACAAAAATGTTCTTTATCGACGTCTACAATGAATCTAGGAAATGGTCACAGCCAATGTAAGTCTGCCCCTGAAATGATGCGTCACAGCTGATTTGCCCCTGCTAAATCGGGAGCTCCACTGCAAATCTGTCTGCAAGAGAAAGTTCACTGACCCACTGGAAAATTTCTTACGTAACGTTGTGCACAACTGGACTAGTTTAAAAACTGGAGCTGTGATTGCTGCAACTCTTTAGCTGAGACACCAACTTAACAGAAGCAAATCTCACTTGCTGAAAACCAGCTGCACCCATTTTACAACCCCTGTCCCGGAAATACACCCCTCAGATTAAAAGGGTTTATTGAGAGCTGTAAGAAACTGCTTTTGCCTTAATGATATATGTACTGGAGGAATTTTGTGGCTTGCAATAAGGATGGTCATATTCCTCAGGCTCGGGTATTCAGGGGGTGACTATGGAGGGAACTGAGCAATGGGGAAAATGAGGAAACCTTAATCAAACTGCACATACGGGAATTTTCAAATGTAAATGGTGAAGTTACTTTACATCATAGTCTTGTAGGCAAATAGTTGGATATAAAAAATAGTGGAAATATCTGTACTGACATTAGCATAGCAGTAATGCCCAAGACAATGGTTTAGTTCCTTGATAGATATTGAAATTATATTTTTCTTTGTAGTTTCTGTGTATAATCCCTCTGGCTTGAACTTGAAGAATTGGTAGGCATTTTCCTGTGGATTTTTTGCTTACATCATGCTTAATTGCTGGCTTTAAAGCTGCAGAATAATTATCTGCAATAACATTCTTGTTTGATTGTTCCTCATAGAAACCAGCTTTTCTCTTTTTTGATTTCTAGGGTCACAGTGACAGCAATGTGCAACATGGACTTCAGCCACTTCCCCCTGGACTCTCAGACATGTTCTCTGGAGCTGGAAAGCTGTACGTTGTATCCGTGTTTCTAGCTAGATATGCTCCATGGCTGGCTGCACAAACATTTCATTGGACACGTTTCAGAATACTGTCTGTTTTAGAGCCTGAAAAAATAGTCCATCAGAGTTACTAGGAGTCGTTCTCTTGACTCAGCAGTATTGTGTCTAGCCCTTATGCTGCAAGACAGGAATTTGCAAGGAAAACATCCTATGACATACTCCTGATCCTGCAAACACTGTGATCTGGGCTCAGCTTCTTTGGGAAGGAGTTGTTCTGTGGAGAAAGTAATGTGAACAGTAAGATTTTTTTGCAGACTTTCTCCATGGTATGGCAAGACTAATATCTAGTTGTTCTGAGGTCCTCCCAGCTATTTAACTGAATGTTCCTCTGCAAAAAAACCAGAATCAGAATCAGAGGATAATTTTTATAGACCTTGAGGTCAGATGCTCAAATACCCTGCTGAGAGCAGGGAGTTCCTCATCGTGGGTTCCTTGGGGCTGTGTCCCGTTGGGTTTTGAGCAAGGTAATTCAGGCTCCACAACTTTTCTTTGCAACTTGCTCAAATATTTGACAGCCCTGATACTGAAAATTTTTCCTTTTACCTGCTTGGGAACAATCCTTTGCTGAGACTTGTATCCCTTGCCTCTTGTCCTTTCATTCTCCATTTTGTCTGGGAAAAGGCTGCTGCCACTTTCTCCATGACCATCAGCAGGGCAGCAACTGGACCCCACCACAGAATGCTGGTCTCCCAGCTGAACAAGCCCTGCTCCTCCAGCCTCTTGTCTTAAGCCACGTGCTCCAGTCCCTAACCATCTTGATAACCCTCTTCTCATTCCCCGTTCCTGTTACTTAGTGCATAAATTCTGTAAGTTTTTCATTTACAGTTTTTACATATTTCTGGGCTTTTGCTTCTCACCTGTCCTTTTTGCTTTTGCCATTCTAAGATAGTTTGAAGTGTCCATGCTTCCTCCTGCCTCTAAATTAAGGTGTTTTACCCATGATTATTTCCTGAGCTATTATCTATTTTTGGTCTGTGATGTTCAGAAGAGTGCCATTCTAGCTGTCGTTTCAATGCAGAGTAAAAAGAGGATTTGTTTTCTTGAATCAGGGTGACCTGGATTTTTTTTGTTGCCATGGTACATTATATGACAAGATCTTTTGAATTCCCTTGCTGTTGACAAACTTATTTGTGACATTAGTTCATGCCAAAGACTGGATGTATTAACTTTTGTTGAACCTCTAGCATAAAGTCACATCATGTTGTATTTCTTCTTTCCCTAAGATGCTTACACTGATGAAGACCTGATGCTGTATTGGAAAAATGGGAATGAGTCTCTGAAAACCGATGAAAAAATTTCTTTGTCTCAGTTTTTGATACAAAAATTCCACACCACATCGAGACTGGCTTTCTACAGTAGCACGGGTATTGACCTTTTCTGATTTCATGCTACTGCTAAACCTAATGCTGTATTAACTGCTTGTGAGAGGGCTCTTGGGATTATGTCACTGAAATGTAGTCTCCACGGTCTGTTTGAAAGCTCAGTTTCTTGTTTTACTAGTCTTAGAAATAAAAGAACAAAAGAAAGATCTTGTCTCTCTGTGCCTCTGTCCAGGCTGTTCTCACTGATTCTGGCTTTCCTCCTGTCTCAAAGGTTGGTACAATCGCCTCTATATAAATTTCACTTTACGTCGACACATCTTTTTCTTCTTGCTCCAAACCTACTTCCCTGCCACTCTCATGGTCATGTTGTCCTGGGTGTCCTTCTGGATCGACCGACGAGCAGTTCCTGCCAGAGTCTCTTTGGGTGAGAACAACTGCAACAAGCCATGGCTGTGTGAAAAGCTTTGAATGTGAAAGTTTTGGCAGGAAAGGAAACTGTTTGTTTTGATGGTTAAAGATATTGTGCAAGAAAATGGTGGTTTTATCTGATGATTAATATAATGTATAACTTGCACTTTGTCTTAAGTCCTTCATCACTGAGCAGTCTTCCTCACTTATATGTAGCTCAGGACAGAAAGTGCTGTGGTCTTAAAAATGAAGCTGTAAAACAGATTGGTACAGCTAGGAAACAGGAGTCCTTGTCACCACTGGTCTTAGCAGACCTGACCTTAGGATTAGGTGTGTTAAAAATGTGTTTTAACAGCATTGTGTTTAAACACTGGAGATTAGGTAGGGAGTTAAATGCTGTTTGGTAAATGCAAAATGTTGACTGCTCCATTGCTCCTCAAAACTCAACCCATCATGAGCACAAAAATGTAGGCAGGGGAACAGTCCTGTGCTGGCAGAACAGATACTTAAGACACATTTATTTCATACTGATCATCTTTTGGAGCATCATGTAGACCATAATTTCTGTTTTCCTAGAGACAAAAAACCTTATGGATGGTATCAGTCAATAACATTTCTTTCTCTTGGTTCTTTCCAGGGATAACCACTGTTCTGACCATGTCCACAATTATCACTGGGGTGAATGCCTCCATGCCTCGTGTTTCCTACATCAAAGCAGTGGACATCTACCTGTGGGTCAGTTTTGTGTTTGTGTTCCTGTCGGTGCTGGAATACGCGGCTGTGAATTACCTGACAACAGTGCAGGAGCGGAAGGAGAGGAAACTGCGGGAGAGGGTGAGAAAAACTTTTATTCATCCATTTATTCCTTTTTTTTCCTTACAGCTAATCTGGTCTTTATATTGACTGTTTGTTAATGGGAAAACACTGACAACCATGTGTGTAATTGGGTCTGTTTAGACTGCTGCACCTCAGGCTGAATTGCTAACACAGAAAAACAGGGTTTGATCTTATGGATCTTCATAGAAATATCAGAGAAGAGAGTGTGATCTGAACTGGGAAAGAGTGCAGCCTGGAACTGTGAGGGAATGGCAAGAGGGGAAAGTATAAAATCTTCACTGCAGCTGCCGCAATTCCTGTTTAGTAATCTAAAGGTGTTACTTGGAGCAAATTAATTTCCTCCCTCTATAGGCAGCTTTACTCTGGAAACTGGATTTAATGGATGTAATAGTGGAAGTGTTCCCCATTACCAAGCACAAACAACACTCAGCCAATTCATGCTTGTACTTATTAATGTGCTATGAAAGGTCTTATCCTGCATCCCAGGACTGTTTCAAGACCTGACCAGATACAATCCTGAGCAGCTTGGCCCTGCTGTGAGCTGGACATAGGACTAGAGATCCCCTGTAGTCCTTTCCAGCCTGAAGTATCTTACAGACCCATAAGCCCTTCTTCTTTGTGATTACGCATAGCACCATTGCCTTTTGAACACTAAGGCTTGGGGCGAAATTTTTTAATCTCCATACACCCAGGACATCACCATGTTTCACAGTTTCTTTCTTCCCAGTAGGAACTCACTGCATTAGTCTACTGGTAATATTGGTAACCTACTGTCTTTGACTCTGGGAGAAATTTGTATAAGGTTGTGGGAAACGCCAATGCAGACATCATCTTTCATACAATTTAAGCATGCTATTTCCCTCTCTGAACTACTCTTTTGGTTTTGCGTGTTCTTCTCTTCCCTTCCTCTTCTTCCTATGACTTTCTTGAAGAACAGCACAAGCCACACAACATCCCAGCACCTTCCCCAATTGACATTCCATAAAAGAATGTAATTAGATATATTTTAAAAACCAATTGGATAAATTTACCAGACTTCTGTGTTGAAATTTTACCTCTCTTCAAGGCCTTCTCAACAGCATCATGATTCTGGAAAGTTACTTGAACAGGTCCTGAGTATCTTAATGTATCTATGCCCCTCCTATTCCCCACATGGGACCCAGCAGTTCTCTGCAACATAAGGTAGAGATGCTCTGTGCAAGCACAGCGACTCCGGTGTGTCTGACTTGCTGCATGTGAGCAGTGGTCTGTGGCATTTTAGCCAGCCCTGCTCAGGCTTCCCATGTACAGAGAATACAGCGTCCTGACAGGTCATGGGAAATAACATAGGGAACATGGGAAAGAAACATCCAATGGCATCCTGACTTGCCTAGAAGAAACCTGCATGTTTTTTTTTAAAGATGAAAACGCTTCTCTTTTGTTTTTAACTGTACTAGAGGGATAAAGTGAACTTTTGAGGGTTTGTTAATTTTCTGCTAAGTTTTCTGGAATGTTCTCCCACATCCAGTGATGGTGTAGCTTGTCATTTATATCATAAATCTGCCCTTTATTGAGTTTTGTACATTGAATTCTATATTCAGCAAATGCCTTTTTGCTACAAAATGGAAAATATTGTACCCAGTCTTCAACATGTAACAGTATTATTCCTCAGCAGAGGAAATGGGAACAGAGATAATAAACAGTATTATTTGAGGACGAAGCTCTTGAAGAAGCAGAAGAGACATTTCTCATGGTAAATGCAGATCTTGTCAGCCAGTGCAGCTCCCCTATGAAAGACCCAAAAAGTCCAGCACGAACATGCAAGGCTGCCCAGAGAAGAGCTCTGTGTTATGTCTGCATTAAGAAATTAAGTGTGCCAGGGACAAAGGCATGCAGTATCTAAAACTTAACCTTCTCTTCCTCAAGATCACAGAAGCTGCTGTGAAATGCCTGTGGCAAAAGGTCTGTGGCCCTATGCTTTTTCCCAGCCCATACCTGGGAACTTTTCAATGCTTGCTGGGCTGGACAAAATTCAGGCCAGAGACATTTCTGACACTCTAATAGTATTTTCAGCTGCATTTCCATGCCCAAGGAGGCTCTTTGGCAGTCTTTGAATTATTATTGTAGACATAGGCTAAAATTTCTGCAGGGTGAAATTATGTAGTGCACCTCTGCGAGTATGTGCCTGTGTGAGGATGAGCATAATTTTAGGTTCTGTGGAGGTGGGTTTCTAGCACATCAGGCTCTCTTGTCCATAGAGGTGGCTGTCATCATGCTTGTATGAAGCCATGGGAACTGTAATTTGACCTGGGGGCTGATAGTAAATCTGCAGAATTGCTTTCTCTGCTGAGTCCTGCAGCAATTAGCTTGTTATTGTAACTGCTGTCCTTCATACCCAGCCACCATCTCCTGGACCTGTCAGTTCATGATAAAGAGCCTGATGTGTAACTCTCTCCTGTGGTTTTTTTGATGTTTGTTATTATTCTGGTTTTGGCTGGCATAGAGTTAGTGTCTTTTCAGTTGCTGGTACATGCTGTGTTTTGAATTCATTGTGAGAATAATGTAACACACTGATGTTGTTGCTAAGTTGTTTTTGTCCTGAGTCAAGGACGTTTTTGTGTCTCATGCTCTGCCAGCGAGGAGGCAAACAAAAAAAGTTGGGAGGGAACATGACCAGGACAGGTGACCCAAACTAGCCAAAGGGATATTCCACACCATAGAACACATTTCAGTTATTAAACTGTTCTTATCTCAATCTAAAAGTTTTACTTTTGATTCTTCTCCACAACCCTCTGGAATTCAAGGAGGAGGGTGGGTTGAGTGAGTGAGTGCATGATGCTTAGATGCCAGCTGGGGTTAAGTCGTGACAGTTCTTTTTGGGGAGCTTCACTATGGTTTTGCTCTGTCTTGGTTTTGTTTTGTTGGTTTTGGGGTGTGGGGTTTTTAAAATGTGCCTGCTTAGAATAAAATATGTCTTAAAACCCAGTTGACGTTCAGTTGTACTCACGGAGTGCTCAAAAAAAGTACAGTAAGTGGGCTACTAACTTGTCATGTTTTTCTGAATATAACCTGCTGATACCAAATCTTTTGGTTATAGCAAGAACATAGAAAACAATCCTTAAGTTGGTTTTAAGGTTTTGAATAAGCAATGTGGTCTGTTGCTTAAATAATTTGAAGAAAAACCTTGACTGCAGGGTTTTCCAATGGCATCCTGAAGATTACATATTGATGTTATATAAATTTTTACACATATATATATATATGTATTCAAATATACACATTTGCTTTAGCTGAACATATCCTTGAAAACAAGTTCTTGGAAAATGCAGACATCAAAGCTGGTGGAGGGTGTAAAGTATTATTGAGTGAGGAAATTGATCTGTGGAAATCAGAGGCAGGAACTCCTAGCAGAATGGAGGTTTTGGAGTTCATTTTCATTGCATGCAAATACCTAGTCTGTATTGCTGGGAAAGGAAAACTGAAGGTCTTGAATGGTAGAAGACTGCATGTCCTATTCAAAATTCTATCTGTATTCACTGGATTTTTTTAGACTTGTGGGATGCATGCTGGTGCTGCTGAAGTCAATGCAAGTTTTGATTTTAGCTCCAACAGAGCTGGGATTTTACATGATGCTTTTAGCTGGTCCTCTGCTTGGTTTAAAATCAGATTTAAGAAGAAAACACGTATCTGTAAAACCAGAACTTGGCCCTTTTCTTCCCATAATATGTACTGGATAAGCCATTTCCACAGATTAAACTGCATCTTGCACATGAATATTTATAAAAACAAAGAATAAAAAATAAGGAATCTCAAGACAGTAAGCCTGAACAACAGCTAGCTAAGAAAACCTTTTGCTTAGACTATATGTCTGCTAAAGCATTGTTCTAATCTTGTCTGAACCTGCTCGTCCAAGCAGTGGAGATAAATCCTGTTTTTTCCTTTTGAAAACAAGCAAAAAAGAAGTGACTTTTTTGTTCAAAGAGAAACTTAAAATATCTCAATCAAAATTTCGAACTCAACTGTTTACAAGCTGTCTGTTAATAGAAAGGCATAATTTCTGTTGCTTACGTGTTTTTCCAGTATTCACCTGTATTTCTTGTTTATGTCCCTAGTTTTCGTGTTCATGTGGAATACCTCACTCGAAAACTATGATGCTGGATGGAAACTACAGTGAATCTGATGCCAACAGCCTGGCGGGATATACAAGAAACCAGATGGTACCAGAAGAAGAGAAACCAGAGAAGGTGGTCGTGCATTTAGCTATGAGCAATGACTCTAATTCATCAAGGAAGAGAGGCCTGAAGGGCCATGTGGGCTTGCGCATCATCCAGAACACTCATGCAATTGATAAATATTCAAGATTAATATTCCCAGGCACATATATAGTTTTTAATTTGATATATTGGTGTGTCTTTAGCTAAGTATGCTGGCACAATAGTGACAGAATCAGAAGATGTCTACAAAATACTCTTTTGTTGGTACTTTTTTTGTCTAATCTGGACCCAAATCCAGAAACCTGATTATTTCATTGCTTCTTCAAAGGGTAAAGGGGAGGACACATCCTCCAGGAGGAAATTCCATGCACAGGCCTCATGGAGGAACTTGCTGTGCTGGTTGATTTCCAGCCCACACCCCTGCTCCCTTTTGCTTTATGACACATGCCATTTCTCATACTTGAAAATACGTGTCCACCACACACCCAAATGTGCTGGATACTCGTTTGGGGCTGGCCACGCTGGTGGTGCCTGCTGTGCAATGGACAACCAAAGACAGTGCTCATGTGAGCTGTAAGGAATTAAATAAGTGCAACTTGCATGGGTAGGTCTGGACAGTGCATCTCCTGTAAGGAAACTGAATGAGCACTTCTCTTTACAAAATCTCTGCTTTTAAACAAATTCTGTTGTTTTTCTTTGGCACATAAATGTAGTTTTTTCCTTTACGGGTACAGATTCTGCTTTCTCTCTGGATAGGACCTTCATCCATACCATTAGGACAGCTGACTGGCCAGGATCAGCTGGGCTGGTTACAGAGCACAGGTGGTATGTTTGAGTCGGCAGGGTTTATTCTGGATTACAAAGTGCAGCCCACAGACAAACTGTATATCCCAACATGCCTCTCCCAATCAACACAATGCCCTTCTGCTCAGGCATTTGGGATCAAAAGGGATACATGTCTGCCAGAGCCTCTCCACAGAAACAGAGGCATGTCAGAGATTAAATGGCCAAGAATAATACTGTGGGTCCAAGGTCTGTGTAAGTCCTTTGAAGCTGCTGCACAGCATGAGTAACAAGCTTATGTGCTTGGCAGTTCTTTTCCTATCCCATGATATCTCCCTTCCCTTTGCTAACAATGCTGACAGCAAAACCCAAATGTAGAAACCTCACAGCAACAAGACAGCAATGCTCAGGTTTGTGTGCTCCTTATTTTAAGAAAACACCATGACTTTTTGGCAGTTGTGGAGATTATGTACATCAAAACACTTGTTTAACAAGCTGAAACTGAGCAGTGAGGGCAGAGTTTGAAGTGTGAAGAGCCAGGACTGAGGTTAGAATAAAGAAAAAGCATACAAAAATACTGATGTAACCGTAACTATTTGTTGGCACATGAAATTTTCTTCTTACCATAGCAGGAATTCTTACATCCTATATCTCAGGGGATCTAGAAGGTGGTAGAGAAATGTCAACTCTTGGCCGTCAACCATACCCAGGTTTTCCCTTGTGCCTCAAATATTACTGCCTAAGTCAAGCTGATGATGGCACTGATTTAGTGGAAACAAAATTGATGAGAGAAGCAAAAATTAACAACTATATTCCCCTTTAATCAGCCATGCTAATAACTGACATGAATGAAGTACTGTCTGGTCACAAAAGTGAGAAAACACAGCCCTGAACTTGCTGGCAAGAAGAGGAAGGACAGTGTCTGAGGGGCAGGATTGCCCGCCTGTCACTTGTCTCCTGAGCCACCAGCTCAGTGCATTTACTACTCATTGCTCATGGAGCTGAAACCGGGATACTTCTCGCATTGACAGGTGGAGGTCACGACAAGAAAGACACAAAAAATATTAAAGAAATAGACTACTCATTTTTTTAGTTGTTAAAGCCCAGGCATAACAGTGCATTCTTCAGCATTAACAGTTTTGAGTGTAAAATAGGAGGCAGTGTCCCAGCTGGCAGCAGGACAGTGCAGCAAAGGGACCTTTGCTGGGGAAGGGATGCAGAACTGCACCATGAAGTCATCAGAGAGTTCACAGAGTGAGAAACTTTGTTCCTCTGCCCCCCTGTTTTGCCAGTCTTTCAGCATTACCCATGGCACATGCTATTTAACCTCTCAGTGCCTCAGCTCCTCCATCTAGAAAGTGAGGAGCACTAGGATTTACCTACCTCATAAGGTGCCGAGAGGCTTAACATGCTTAGTTAGCACATGTGTGGGGCATGCTTATGATTTCTGAGCAGCTCACTCAGTGGGAATCCAATTTTCTATTAGTTACCAGTGAGTTCTTATATGCATCCTCTGAACCAGTCCAGCTGGCAGAAAGCAGGTATCTCTCCTGCCTTATGATGCTATTACAACTCCCCTGCATTATAATGACATTAAACCAGGGATAAATGTAGACAAACAGCCAAAAAGTGGGCGCTGTTGATGAATAATGCCTCCTGGCATACAAAACCCAGGAAGTCCTAGTGCTTTACTTTGCCATTTCTTTTTATTGCACCTCATGTTCCCTTAGAAGTTATGTGATGGCAAAGATGTCCTTTAGGTCCTATGATCTTTGTACTAGCATTCCCTGTAGTTTTAATGTCTAATAAGCATCTTTTGGAGAGGATATCTTACTATTATTTTATTTGCATGTGTACACAACTGATAGAGATTGATGTCTGCTTTTATCAGCATATAAAACTATCAAGAGGATATTTTTCCAGTAAAATAAAATCCCTCCTCTATCTTAGACACTACTTAAGCTTATTATTAATTAAAGTGAAAAGTATACATGTAAATAAAGCCAAGACTTCTCCTTCAATCAGCATTATGAACGTATTTTTCTTTTTATTCAGAGGAGAATGGCTAGGCATGAAGCTAGAACAAATATTTGAAGTATGGTATTGACAATGTATTTCACCTTTGATTTCACCTGGATTACAAGAGACTCCATGAGCGCTGTCTAACTTCCAGTAGCCGGATCCAACCGATGTTTTGAGAGAGAGTGCCTGAAGCTGGGCTCTGAGTGCTGTTTGATAGATACTACCCAGTTCTGTGAGGCACGGAGCAGATGGACAATGAACCTACTGAAGGACAGGATTTTCAGAAGTGCACAGGAGATTTGGGCAAATTGAGGTCACTGATGAAAATGCCTTCTCTGGACAACCTGGTCCGATTGCAAAGAGAGAAAACGTCAGCTCTGTTTGTTCTAGGTCTGGCTCCACTGTACTTTTACTTCTAACCAAATCATGTCTTTGAGAAAATGCAACTATATAGCTATGTGCACATATGTATAATGTGTATGCAGACATAATCTATAACAAAGGAAGACACTGGGATGTGTACCTATGTTAAATAGTGTTCGTATGTGAAATTGTAATCTATTGTACGTGAATTACCATTTATTATGCCCAGAAAACTTTCTACGTTGAATGGAAAAAAGGCTCTTATTGTTAGCCAAGGGCCAAGAAATGAGGTATTGGAAAAAATATCTTTTTCTGAAAAAGGAGGTGTTGAGAAGGATGCAAGCAATGCTGATGCTAAACTTGTGAAATGGGTACAATCCACTGTGCTGATTGCTGTAATCAAACCTGGTAATAAAACAACAGATGGAAAGAGTGGAAAAGAGTTGATTTCATGGTGTGAACTTTAAAATGTGGTTTTAATTCTGTTTGGAAATCTGTTACCTATGAGCTGATACCCAGGAGCAAAGGATTCAAATACTAACCTCATTTGTAATTGATTTGAAGTAAAAAACATTTCAAAAGGTGGAAGGAATGTATTGGAAGCATGCGGGTACTTTGAAGTATGCAAAGCTCTTTGGGAAAAGGGAGCTGTTAATTACAGTTATAAGCTATGGAGACCTTTTGTGAAAACTGCAACTCACAACTGAAGTTTAATAATTGCTTTACAGTTAATGGCACATTTTCAAAAGATCAAGTGACAGGTATATATCTCAATCTCCCTTTGAATACAAATGAGAACTTGTCATTTAATTCCTGCTTTGTGCCTTTGAAAACATTGTCTCCACGCTTCCCAATGGAAGATAAAACTGCTCCAAGGTCCCAGCTGCCAGATCTCAGCTATTATCCCTAATACAGACTTATGGAACTAAAATAAATGTGCATGGGAGAGGCTGATGCCCGAACCATTGAATAATGGTTATTGTCTGTCAAATTTCCATAGTGGAGAGATTACAGCAAGGTACAGCCTAACTAAGTGAGATACCACCCTGCTGAAATGCAAAGAGCAGGACAATTTATTTAAAAACCAGCAGGAATTTAGCACTATTAAAATTAAAATGTAATCCACTCCCACATTAAGCTGATTAATTACTTGGCAAAAATGATATTTGAAATAACATATCAGGGTCATTACTTTCCTGGTCAGAGGAATTATCATTTCAGATGATGAGAGAAGGGAAATTGTGCACAAGCAGGGGAAAGGTGCTGCTCTTGGCATCCAGCTCTTGTGGAAGGACAGGAGTGACCGCCAGGATGAGCAGAGCCTGCTGTGGAGGCAAAGGTGAGGGGATCCAACTTTCCCAAGGCACTCGGTGCCTGGAAATCACACATCACCATCTGGCGCTCCTTGATTTGGGCCTGTTGAAAAGGTTATCTTCTGCCAGAAGGGGTGGGATCCCCGCCAGCCATAGGGTAGTCATGAGAGGTGGTGCAGTGCAGGTGGTGTAGCTATTTTGGCCAGAGGATTGGGCTCAGTTCCGGCCATGTGTGTCATTAGCTGGTCCTTGGTCAGGGTTTCACACAGGAGCCGTGTGCCTGTGGCAGCCATGGGCAGAGTCCCCTTCACACGAACACAGAGAGACATGCACAGCTCCCAGGTGTACCCCCACCTCTCGGCCCACCCTGCAGCACTAAAGAGATGGGGCTACATCATGAGTGTGTGCCCCAGCACTTCCTTTGCAAGGCAGCCAAGAATCAGGACAGCCCTGAATTTCCCACTCCCCAGAGCAATCAGTAAAGCCCTTAGCAGATAATTTGACACCTGATTTTTAAGCTTTCCTCCCTTTGAGAAAATGCTGAAGACTCCTTTTGGCCAGTTGTCCAAATTGGACTTATTCCAAAAGTCTTTTAGGGGTCTCTGAGTGTGGATATGTGCACTTGCAACCATAGAAATTAGCTTAGGAGAAATGCCTGGCAACTCAACCCATGCAAAATGCATATAAATGATGTGGAAAAAAATAGAAGGAAAGATTTTACTGCTCTACTTGTCACGCAGATTTATAGAAGAAAATTGTGTGTTTAGCTTAGAGGGAATTCAGAGAGGGAAATGAAAGGACAAGGTAATTGTAACGACAGTTTGAATTACTTGAACAAATATATTTTGGGAAACAGGACAGAACATTAGAGCTGTAAAACTCTCTAGCCTCCTGGCTCTTTCCATTTTATCTGGATTTTTATTAGGGTCCAAATTCATTCCAACCATGAAATTTTAAACCTTCCTTATTAAGGCGCATAATGACCACATTTTTATAGGTACAGATGGGAGGAGACCTTCAGTGCTCTGCACAGATTGTAACTGCAGCAGCCCCCAAGTAAAAGTACTGCTCAGTTTGCATCTAGAGTTTCAGGAGAGCTGCTGTTCCACAAAACAGAAAGGCGGAGTTATTCACCTGTTGGGCAGGGACACAAGATGCTCTCCAAGGAGCCGCATAGGAGAGAGATCCTATCATTTGCACCAGATAGAGGCCTTGACATCTAACACATATTGCTGGGTGCTCAGGTGTGGTGCTGGGGGAGACTTTGTAAGACTCTCTGAGGAGGAAAGGAAACTCCTGTTTGGCCAGACCTGGAGACACTAACCACCTAGGTGGTCATCACCCTAACCACAGCCACCATCCGTGATGGTGCCATGGATGCAAACTGCCACCCGGGGCAAGGTGACAAAGGACTTTTCCTCAGGGCTTGGCCCATGATCTGTGCCTCTGTGAGATAATTCCTTTATGGGGTCAGTGTACCCCTACCCCAAAGGTCTCTGAGAGGTTCCCAGGGTGGCACACTGAAAGAAGTGTTTCTCTTATTCTGAGGCTGAGGTGCCTGGGGGGTCTCCCTGTGTGTTTCATCCATGGGGGAGGCTGGTGCTTGGTCTGAAAAGGTGGTGGCTGTTTGCAGGCTCTTCCTGCCAGATTCCTGCGGTATCAGACCTTCCTTTCAACCCAGTGGTGACCTGGGAGAGGAACAGAGGGAGGAGCTTTTGCTTCGAAGGGCTCCTTTGTTTGGAGAAGGGCTGGTGTATGACACAGAAACAAAATTAAATGATTGAAGTGGGAGGCCCTGCTGATTCCTTGGGGTCAAATGATCTGTCCCAGGCTCTTGGGCACTCTGTGCCCTAAATGACAGGGGACATGCAACTCGATTTTGAACTGAGCTGCTAAATGGAAATGGCACTTGCTGAGTTGCCATAAGCCTTCGCTGCCACTCACAGAGCAGGGCTGGGAAGGAGCTCTGTGCGACTCTGTACCTCATTAACCTGTACAGGAGTGCCTGGAGCTGTCTGGTGAGGCTGTCCAGGAGCAATGCTGCCCAGCAGTGATGCTGCTGAGCAGTGACGCTGTCCAGGAACAATGCTGCCCATCAGCTTGCCTTTCCCCACGCTCAGCCTCCCACACAAGGGCTCTCCTCATCTCTTACCCAGCCCCCTGCAGATGCAGCTATGCAGTGCTTAGCAGGACATGGCTTCCTTTAAAAAGAGCAAAAAGTAGGGAAAGAGGCAAGAAGAGGAAAAAAGTTCTTCCACCCAAATGGAAGTATTTTTGTGACTGTGCCAAAGGCACTATTTTGCAAAGCCATTATCTGCTCCTCAGTTCTCCAGTTTTAATTTAATCACAGCTGTAATATTTGTGCTTTCTCCTCCTCAGTTCTCTGGCAGCTGACATAAATATTACAGAATGTCAGTATTTTTCCCACGTCTCAGCTGGTGACAAAAGTAATGAAAACAAGTGACTAACAGCTCCAGTGCAAAACACCTTTGTGCTGGTGCTCTGCCAAGGGAAGGAACCATCGAGGCTGCTTCACAAACTTTGTAAGGTTTCCTTACTATATGAATCCAATTAGCTGAAGTGATTTAATTGGGAAGAAGTAAAACAACCTGGTAAAATAATAAAAATTAAAATTTGTTTGATTTCACAGAGAAGGAAGCAGCCTCAGAAAGAAGTCCGAGACTTACCCTCACTTCAGGTCTCAGTCAAGGCTGTGTGGGTGCACGACACACAACGGTGACAGGCGTCATGACCCGGCCGGATGGTGGGTGCAGGTCCAGGAGGCAGCCCACAGGATGACCACCAGTGCACCCAGGACTGGAGCAGCCACGCAGGATGAACCTTAGACCCAGAGTTTCATTCCTCAGTCTCTCCATCCCATGCTGTTAAGCTGCCACCTAAGCTCTAAAATCCTCACAGTTGCTTCCAGGCACATCCATTTCCAGTACGGAGGCTGCCCCAAAGCTTCATGGCCACTCCAAGGCACATCTTTGGGCCCTGGCTCAGCCTGTATGGAGCAGAATGCTGTGATGCTCATTTCTCATGAGCCTCCAGGCTCTGCTGCCTGCCCAGGCTCAGCACTGTGGTGTTAAACTGCCCCTGGTGCCATTTCCCAGGTGCCTCCCTGAACATGGAGGTCCCTCAACACCTCAAGCACTTCATCCATCTCTCATCCCAGCCTCCCCAGCTTCTGCTGTCAGTAGAGCAGGTAATGGCTTCACACGCCAAACAGACACCCCTCCAGCTGGTATCCTGGTATCCAACCTGTTCCTTGTTTCTGCTCCCCATAAGACTGTGACAAGAGATCAGGAATCACCCGGAAACAAGCTGAAGCAAGAAAGAGGCTGAAAAATGTTTGTCAAGGGTCAGGAAGAATAAGGAGGGTGAAGCTGCTGAGCTGGGTCCCTGAGTACTTGGGTGGAGCACACACACGGCACTAGAGCTCAGTGTGTGCCAGGTCTCAGGCACAGCACAGCGAGGCCCAACACAGCTCCAGAACCAGCACCTTTCTGGCCAAGGAATGATAGTCTTGGGGCACGTCCCTGTAGGGAAATTCTTGAAGCAGCGGGGACATGCTGAGCTTCTCCAGTGCTGGGAAAATCCTACATGTTCAGGTCTCAGGGACCTGTGGCAAAAACACGCTGGCCTTGGAGGAGAAGAAGAATGTAAACAAAGGGGCCCAGCACTAGAGTTAAGCTAAGCACGTAGACCACGGACGCAGGTGCATGAGAGACACGTGCTACCCCTGGAGTAGCCTATGGGATGGGTCACTGGGTGCGTGATTTACAGTGTGTAACCAATCATGTGAATTCACTTGGTGCGTGGACACTTTGTAAAGGGGATAAAAGGGTGCGGGAAAAGTAAATAAACGAATCATTCACCATACTTCTATGAAAATCGTGTCTGAATTCGGGACCTTCTACACGTCCCCGCCACCAGGACAAGGCTGCCATGCCAAGCGCTGCCATGCCAAGCACTGCCACAACAGTCAGGCCAAAGAGGGCTGTAGTGGGGACCAGGTAGCCGATGCTCCTGTGCCTGTAGGCATCACTGACCACGTTTAAACCATTTCTGGCAGGCGCTTGTGCAGACTGCTCTTAAAAGCCTACAATGCCACAGGGATTGCCACTACAATGCCACTCCCTCCCCAGGGAGCTTCTACCAGTGATTAACCAGCCTTAAAATTAGGAAGTGTTCACCAGTAGACCAGCTGAATCTCCCTTGCCAGGTCTCTTATACCCTGTGGGTATGAAGGAAAGTTTATGTACCTAAATTTGTGCAGATATATCTTGTGTTTCCTCTACTCTTCACTTCCCTGGACTAAGTGACCTCCACTTTGTCTGAGACAGTCCCCCAGTCTTTGTCCTCAGAGTCCTCCAGTTTGTTCACAGAAAAGTCTTACAACAGCCTTACTTCAATCATAGAATGGTTTGGGTTGGAAGGGACTTCCAAGATCATCTAGTTCCAATCCCCCTGCCATGGGCAGGGATGCCTTCCACTAGACCAGGTCACTCAAAGCCCCATCCAACCTGGCCTTGAACATCTCCAGGGCTGGGGCATCCACAACTTCTCTGGGCAACCTGCTCCACTCCCTCACGATCCTCACAGTGAAGAATTTCTTCCTAATGTCTAATCTAAAACTACCATCTCTTAGTTTAAAACTGTTTCCCCTTGTCCTATTGCTATCAAGCCATATAAGCCCTGCTTGGATCCACCATTTCCTTCTGCAGAAGAAGTGGCAGGATTTGAGGCTGGAATTTGACTTTTTTTCCCCCTTTTTTGGTGTGTGGGTATGTTTTTTATCTATTTCATTAAATGTTTCATCATACTGCAGAGAGGTGGTAACTCTTTCATGAACAACAGCCCCAGCTTTTCCATAACACCTGTTAAGATTACCTGTAGCCCAGAAGTGATTTGTTTTGAACATTTAAAAAACTCCCTGCAGGCAGAATACACCAATGACTTAACCATCAATGAACTCATGCATTCCATAAATGCATAGACGGGCTTTTCCATGCCTGCAGCATTGCTGCAAACTTTGGTTCCTGCCATAGAGGCAAATAATGCCCCCAGTATAATCCAAAGCAGGACTTTCATAGACAGGTCTCATAGACAGCTCGACTGCTGGTGAGCTGAGGTTACACCCTGCAGCCAGGCAGCAGGGAGGCAGGAGGATGGCTGAGGCCCTGCCCTGCCCTGCCCGGCTGCCCTCGCTCCCCTGCACCAGCACATGCGTGGGCGGACAGGCGGAAAGCTGGGCCACGTGAATGCCTGGGATATGGATAAGTGCATTTTCATATTACATCTAATGTAATAAGTCAGCTAAATGCCCCTAGTCCGGGGAGGGCAGCATGTTAATAAATGGTCGTTACCAGCAGCTGACAGTTGGTTAGCACAGATTAATTCCTAATGAAGAAAAAAACTCTTTATGTAATGTAATGCTTCTGGCTGGGGATCAAGGGTTGCAATCATCCACCCACAGCAGACCTTTAAATCCGGCTTTGTTCTGCTGCGGGAAAAATAGACAAAAAAACCCCCAAAACTAAACCTGCTATTTTTTAAACGTTATGATTCAGCCAGCGTCACTCAGATTCTAATTCCAGGAGCGCTGAGCTTGTTTCCTAAAGAGTACAATATGTTACACCGTGGCCTGGAGATGCAGATGTGGCAGAGGAGGTGGTGTGAGCCAGGAGTAGGGCACTGTGTGGACCCTGCACCCCAGGGATGCAGAAGATGGCCTTGTAGGGGCACGCCAGGGATCTCGCAGCTGGAGGGATGATGCCGACTCCCTGACCTCAGCCACGGGTGTTTGGGGCTGTCCAACAGGTGTTCGTGTTAAAGGAGTCGCCCTGGGAAGGTGCAAGGTGCAAGGAGCAGGGGTGCAGCTGTACTAGGCTGTGAGATGGGCTGTGAAAAGCAGGAGGTCAAAGGCAGCTTAAGCAGCAGGGGTTTTGGCAGGGGACTGTGCAGCTGCCCAGATCCAGGCAGCCGATGCCGTGGTGGATGCACACACAGAGACTTCCACCCTCGCCGCCATCAGGAGGCTCCCAAGACCTTTATTTCCACTTGCAAGGAAGCAAGGCATTCCACTGTCTCACTGATTTTCCTCTCCCTCCCTTAAGACATTCCCTGAAATGAGGCCTTAGGTGCTGGTTCCTGGGCTACTCAGTAGGTGTCACCTTCTTTCCAGGCTGTGCCAGTGTCACCCTTGCAGGGGGAACTTGCAGAGGTGCTTGCACCCACCCCAGCAGAGAGTCTGAGATATTCTCCCAAAGTCATGGGACCAAAAGCTAAACTCACAGAAAAGCTAAATCCCCTGGAATACCAATAAATAGTGTCAATAATTACCACTTAAAATGAAAAATCACTATGGTTAGTGTGTGACCTAAGGATATGGATACAATAAAATTGCTTCGCATGCAGGAAGGTGATTTGTACTTGTGAAGTCTGTTTTTTTTACTATATCTAGTTTTTTATTTATTATCTGATAAGAATCTTCCTACTAATTTACTGATGATCTGAGGAATTTTACAATAATTTCTTGAAGCAAGAATTATTCCATTTTACTTGAGCATCATATCTTTTACAGAGCACTGACTTACACAAAATAAATGTACATAAAGCAGGAGAAGCTCCACAACTCGTGACACGTGAATAGGAGAAGGCAAAGGAGACTCGTATCTCCCAAGCAGCATGGATGCTCAGCAGGTAAAATGGGATCTCTCAGATCCTGGGGTTTTCTTTCATCTCTTTTCCATTTCACCTTGCGTTTCCGCAGTGATGCCAAGCTGCAGAAAGCAGATTAAATCTGTAAGAATTGTGAGAACAAAGTAAGTTCTGTGCAGGCAAAGGACTTCAAACAGGGAGAAAGGCTGGTGGCAGAGATACTGTCATAGGCACAGACTTCAAAAGAGGCTCAGCAGGTGATTGAATTTGCAGCTGATCGGCATGGCCAGAGTAAGGTACGTGTGAGCAAGGCTGAACTCTTCCAATTTCTGTTTAAATGTCTCCTCAGAGTCTTTGTCATTTATGTCCACTCAAGGGGTCCTGGAAGAGCCCTGTTCTGGTGTCTGGGAGCATGATGTTGCCTCTGAGGCTTCCCAGCTCCTGAGGATGGGAGGACAGGAGAACCACCACCGAGGGTCTGTATTTCCAATGCAACAGCCTGGCCAGCAGCACCCCCAAACTGCTCTGCAGTTTAAACTACACACTGTGGCACATGAGAGGGGTGGAGAGAAACACCATGGGGCTGCTGCCCAGGGAATACATGTCCAGAAGTCCCCGACAACCAAAGGTCTGTCAGCTGATAGTACCTGGGTGTGCAAAGGAGGCTTCCCAGCAGGCTGCCATGCAAGCAATGCGGGTTGGGTACTAATGTGAGCAGAGAAAATGGTCAACAGCCCCTCTCTGAGCCTTTTTCATACACTGTTTTTTACCAGTTAAGTCCCTGAGAAGCTTTATGCTTCTCAGCACAAAGCAAAATCCAACTGCTTTTTACTCATGGATGACTCTGCATGTGCTGTAATGGAAATTACAGGCCACATTTATAGCTGAGAGAAAATTTGTGACAGCAATACAAAGTGAGCAACGAGATGAAAACATCCAGCTACTGGCATCAGTGATGAAACAGCCCCATTAGATCATCTTACTCATCTCTCAAAAACACTGAATGCTTTCTATTACTTTGTCTGGGCTATGAAAGAAGTTACTGTTAAAGGGGTGCCAGTCTGAAGATTGTTAATGGCTTTATTGGCTCTGCTACACTGGACAATGTCTTTAATTTAAAATTGAGACATAAGCTCTTGTAAGGAGCTACAGAATCCATATGCAGAAAGCATGTACAAATTGGTAACAACCTCCAGCACTAGAAAAAGACAAAAAAACCAGACAACCTTTTTTTAGAAATCTCAAAATAATCTTGAGTTTTGCAGTTTTAAAAGAAAAACGTCTTAAAGAAAAGTTCACCAACATTTTCTGTCTCAAAACATGCTGCTTTAGATATGTCTGTTCTGTATTTTTCTGGATTTATTTAGTTTCTTTGTTCAGCCTTTGCTGAGAAGCTAAGGAAATGAAGGAAGTCAACAGAAGGAAAAAGTTTGCAAAGCTTTCAAGGAAAAATATTGAAAAGAAATATTTTACTGTAGAGGGGAAGATGGTTTCTTTCTCTCTCTCTTTTTTTTAATGTTGGAGAAGCAGCATTCTCAGAGCTCAACTCTGGGTGGTAGCATAGGACACCCTGCACTGACCACTGATGACAACCATGGAAAGGGTAATGATGTATTCCCATACATGTTACGCTTCATATATTCCGCACAATCCTCATTCATTGTGTTCCCCCATACCACAGACTGAATTCCTGAAGAGTTCTGATTTTCCTGGACTGTTTCTGGGCTGACATCAGCACACTGTGCTGCAAAGCCATAAACTTGCTACTACACATGCTAATAGTCTGCTTTTTGGGTCCTTGCCCAGAGCATCTCAAACCACTATCTCCCCTTCTATTAGCTCTGGATTTCTCTCTGGAATAATGACCTTATTTTCCTTTAAACATAAACCATTCAAATGCTATTAGTATCAAACCTCTGATAACAAATTCACTGTTGCCAGAGAGGGAGTGGGAAGGATTTAGCCTAAGAAATCAGAGCCCATTTTCAGGTGCCTGGGAGTTCAATGAAGGAAAAGCTGTCATTCAAACCAAAGCCATAAACAAACCTACTAATGCTAGGCCTCTTTCCATAGCTAGAGAGTGATGACTTTTGAAGAGGGAATGAGGGATAGATATATTTTATTTTGAGTTTTTGCATCTTTGTGTTTTACCACCCATGGGAACTGCTCAGCTGGCTCTCCTGAAGCCCCCAGTTACCCACACATTGGAGCGAGTGTGGACTGTGGCAATCTGGATTTTTTTTTCACACTTCCCCCACCCTGGGCAGTGAGCATCCTTTCCAATCCTCTGCCTTGCCCAGGGGCTATCAGGAAGGTGTCGTTTCCTTGCAGATACAAATACACATCTGTTTGTAGTCTCTTTCATGCTGGGGTAATACAGCGTACACCAAACTGCATGACAAAGGTGCATGACTGCACCCCGATACACCAAACTGCATGGCAAAGGCTTCCTCGCTGACCCACGCGGGCCTCTGGGCCATGATGCTGGGGCTGCACTGTGTGGTCATTCCCGCGAGCCCCCATCCTCTGGGACCAGTCGTGTCAGGCAGCCCGGAAAAGTAGCTGTGGAACCGCTTGTGGCCAGCAGGTGGGAGCCTGCCTGCAGCGATGCTGCCTGCCGGCGCTGCTGCCTGCCTGGCTGGCTGCCTCCACCACGGCTGCCTGACTGTCACCCTGTCCCCGCCGCTTCCCATGTCCCTGCCAGTCCCACTGCCCACGTTATGCTCCAAGAGGCGGAGACCCAGCCTCGGTCTGTGCCGCTTCCTAGCGCAGCTGCCTATTGCAGTGTTTGAGTCTTCTGGCAAAGAAAAAATTCCAGGTTGGTGTTCCAGATGGAAAAGCACGTGAAAAAATAGAGCGAATGACAGCAAAATTTCTCCCTTTCTTTTCGTTAACCTCCATGTCTCTGTACTCCAATCGAAAGAAAAATTGCAGATGATTCTGTTCCCCTGACTGCCATTACAGGACGTGATCTGTCTCTGTGCAGTAATGGGTGTAAGGCCCACTCCCATCCTGTCTCATCCCCGAAGTCAGTGCCCAGGTGGGACACAAGCACATGGCACTGGTGGCAGAAGCAGGGCAGCCCTGATGTGAACACAGGTCCTGGCGACAGGTAGGTGCTCAGGGCTGTGCTGTCCTGCCGCTGCTGCAGCTTGTTCACTTCTGCTTACCTTGGCTTGGATGTGTCATGGAATGAGAGCAAGAGGCTGAACTAGAAAGGGAATGTGCTACCTATGAGAGGCTAAAGAGAATAAATGTGTGGAAGAAGAAATATGTGCAGAAATCAATGATGTGAGAAACCAAAATGGTCATAGCAAAAACTGTTTTAATTGTGTTTTTGTCAAGGCTTTCCTCTTCTATGGTCTGTCTAATACTTTTTAAAATCTGCCATTTGCTAGTGTGCTTGCAACTAGGTGTACATCCAGTTTTCTCTATTTTATCTGGAAGTAAAACCATGTAAGATAAAGACTGCCTCTTCCATCTATTCCACCTCAGTGAGCTGCTGAGACCTTTCTGATAGATCTTTTGCACCCCGGTCCCCCTGGTGATGCGCCTTATGCTTGCTCATATACTTCAGTGACTCTTTTCAATGGCCTGCACAGGATGGCTTTAGTGGTACATGCATGGATTCATATAATTGGGATTGGCCTGGTTTGGAAGGGGGAAAGAAGAAACAATGGTGAAATGAAGTGGAAAAGATTAAAAAATAAAAGGACTGGCTTTTTCTGTAACACAGCTCACCTAACACGTTACAACCTCAACACTGTATACCTTCATTTTCAAGGTCTGGAACTCTGTTTTTCCTATGCAACTTCTGCTTCACAGCAGGTCAAGGCATCTTTGACCCTGCTGAGTTAGCTTGTTCATCAACGACTTGGATGAAGGGGCAGATTCCTCCTCAGCAAGTTTGCTGATGACACAAAGCTGGGAGGAGTGGCCAGTACCCCAGAGGGCTGTGCAGCCATTCAGAAGGACCTCGAGAGTTCAGAGGAATGGGCAGAGAGGAACCTTCTGAAATTCTTAAAAGTGAAATGCAGGGTCCTGCAGGTGGAGAGGATAGCCCTGAGCACGGGTACAGGCTGGGGGTTGATGTGGCTGATCTGCCTTCTGTGAGGTGTAGACCTGTTCTCAGCGATGCTTCGCAGAAGGCAAGTGGCAACAGTGACAAGCTCCAGCAAGGTACAAGGAGAAAGCTATTTAGAGAGGCTGTAGAAACTTCACCCTTGGAGATATAAAAAATTCAACTGTCCTGAGAAGCCTGGTCTAATTGGATCTTTCAGGCTGAAGACCATAAAGTACCATCAAAACTTTTTAGTAGATTGTACAGGAAAACCAGCCTGTTCACCACTGTATGGTCATCAGAAAAGGCACACTAACATCAGGAGTTTCTCTTAAGGCTCAGCTCATACTGAACAGCAAATACTAAATTCAAATATTCTGGCAAACCAAAAGGAAAAATTAAACCCATGGCATGGGATAAATACATCATCTCCAGACAGTGGTTGTGTTAATAATAAGTCTAGATCCCAGACAATTTCTTGGTATAGCAAGAAACCAGATACCAAGGCTGATGGTCTCACATCCAATGAAGGAAAATTGCTTTATGAATTTGATGTGAAAAGAGCCTATCAAAACCTTCAATTACATCTCAAGAGATCAATGATAATTTGTGCTGCAAAAGGAACATCAAAATGATGCTAATAAAAGATTGTAAATTATATGAAGACCAAAATTAATAAAAGCTGTATTCCAAACACCAATCTATTATGCCACTAAGACTTGACAAATAACAGTTATTGCTGACCATACAGTCTGGGAAATGACAGGATTAAAAGTCATGAACTCCCTCATTCTGCAGAGGGAAAGCAGGATGCTCTGTCACTCAAGAATCTTTACATTCTAAGCTTGGTCATTTGCCAGTGACAGTGATTTCTATGCTATGCAATCATCTGTTGATTCCTGTACACTTGCAGTCAATGTCTGCAGAACAAGACCTCTTATTAGCATTTTATTTCAGTTAAATATTGCAATCAGACTAATGGTCTACTAATTACAGTCTTGTCTCTTCCCATATTACACCATATGGTATCTGCAGACAAGAGGCAGAAGCTAATCTGGTGGAGAAACACAAAGCGTTTCACCGTATTCAGCCCACTATTTCTATAAAGACACTGACAACAGCAGTAAGACAAACAGAGCAAATGAATATTTTGCTAAATTGAGATCCTGGGAGACAATTAAAAAGTCAATTGTTTCAATTATAATAGAATTTTAAAAACATGTGCAAATCCTAGATGTATCCTGTACAATAATCTTTGACAAGGAATTCATTGGTTGAGAAAATGGTCTAAAATAACTCCATCTCTGTAAATCTGGAGGACAGAGTAACTGAGCACCACTGGGGTTACACTTCTGGGCAATGGGCTAAAGGGAGACACTGTCAGAAATGTCTGCTGAGGCATTTGTTTCATCACAGATCTGAAGACCTGGAAGGACTGCAGGAGTTTGAGATCCAGAGGCAGTGAACAGCATCAGCCATGCCAGTGAAACTGTGTCAGGCAGGTGTATTTGTGATAACCACCTGGCAGCTTTTAGAGACTGCTGCTGAAACCAGAATTGCATGTGACAGATTTGTGGCTCCTGTTTGTTGTTCTCTTCCTGCTGCATTTCAATGCAGCTCATAATAACTGTTCAGTTCGGTTTTTACTGCTGCTTTGAGGCATCAGTTTTTACGGTGATGAAGATCAGTGACAGAAGAAAAGGACCCAACCAGTAATTTTCCAAATGACCATGTATAATTCCCAGAGCTTCGGTATATCCAAATGCCAGCTAATATTGTTTCCACACAGAAATTCAGGGAGTACTGCTGTTAGAGTTGCCTCAATCTGTTAGAGTTGCTGCAGTCATGATCCAGTGTTAGTGCAAAACTGAAATATCTCAGAACTGACAGAGCTGGAGATGTTGCAGCATATTCATAGAGGAAAACAAAAGCTACTGGATTTCTTTGTGCCAAAACTACACTGCAGTGACTCCAGTGAGGGGAAATACGTAGGAAGCCATTGGGACAGGTTGCCCATGGGCATTCCACATATGAGACTCCATCAGAATGAAACAAGACTAGGAAGGTGAGGCTTGCTGACATTAATCACATCATTGACTCTGCAGCCACGTATGAACTGTGTGAGTCCCGTGTGCCACGGCCAGGCACCATTTGGGACTGGCAGGTGGGTCCACCAGATGGACACCCATGACAGGGGCTGACCCCAAGAAGAAGCTAACTGACAGCCACTGTGTGCCTCAGAATACATCTATCAAGGGAGAATAGTGTGACTTTTTTGTCTTTATTTTAAAAAATACAAACTGTTATAGCCCTATTATTTGTTTAGGAAACTCTTTTTGGCCAATCATTTTGTAAAACTTAGCTGTTATCCTGCCCTTTGAAGTTAATTCACTGCCAAATTCAGAAAGGGTTGTCACATCTGAACAGATTTGTCTTTCAAAAGCACTGTTCTAATTTATCACTTATCTCGTGCCAATAGCTGATGGTTCTCAGCCTGGCTCACTATTTGATCATCTAATCATCTCTTTGTTATGGCCCTAGTACTGGACTTCCTCATATTTATCTGTGTCTGAATACCAGTCCAAATCCTCCAGAAAATTGTACTAGCTTCAGTTAATAAATACATGTATAGTGAAGATAACGTCATTGCTATTGTAAAAAAAAAAAAAAATTCTACTTCAAATTTGTGTTCTGTGGTCTTCCAGGCACTGGATCTTGTCATAAAATTAATAAAGCTATTTTAATAAATGTTTAGCTTGACGGATAGAGAACTCTCACTTTCAATACTTGCCCACTTTGCATCAACACATAAAGATGAAATATAACCTTCATACCTCATACTCTTACAATATTCCTTTTTTAAACACAAAAGCTAGCAAATATTGTCCCTGCTTCTTTTTTTCTTTTTTTTTCTTTTTTTCTTTTGTATGGTAAGGTCAGCTAGTTTTCCAAGAAAACTCTCCATTCGTGTCCAGAATTTCTCCTCCTTATCCTAAAATTATAAGCCCCATTCTTGACTGTTAGATACAGTCTAGTATCTACAAAGAGGACAGTTTTGTAGTAGGCTGTAGTCAAATGACACTAGTAGTTTCTGGGCCTGCTCCTATGATATTTCATTTACTCCTTGTCAGTGATCCTTCAGTTTTTCTGATCTGCCTCATGCCATTGCATGCTTATTCAGGAAGCAGCCTGTGTTTTTTGCCTGCTTTTTGTCAAGAACAGCATAGGATAAAGAACCAGTCTCTTTGGGGAGATAATTGCATTATCTGATGAAGATTTGCCATTTACAGTCATATTCAATATGGGAGAGTTTATCCAGTTTTAAAATATTTTCCATATTTTATCTGTGTACTGTATTATAGCAGTCCCTTAATAAAAATGCCATGTGCTGCAACATTAAACGCCTTACAGAAGCACATCACATAGCTCCGTTTCCTCTGGCAAACACATTTTAAATTAATCAAAAAAGGATTAGCTTGGAAAGATCTATTTTTCTTTAAAGCCATGCTAATTGACATTAATCAAATTACTCACTAACTCTTCATTTATTGAGTGCCATATCAGCCTTTCCAATATTTTGTCAGGCTGAGGGCTGTAATTAGTCCAGTTGTTCCTTTAATCCCCTCTGAATATTGGCAGAACAACTCTCTTATTAAGTACTACTGCCTTCTCTGAATTGCTATTGACAGCTTTGTGGATGTTACTCATACCCGTGTCAGCTTTTGCCTTGAGATGGCCCTGCTGGAATCTCAGTGTTTGTGTGTAAGAATTTCAGACTCAACACCTTTCTTTTTTCTTCCATTTTGTTGCTGTTTTTCGAAAAACATTTGGGACAATTTCTTGGTCGACAGGCAGAGGCCCTTAGCACACTGCGGATGGAATTCCTCATGAGGTGCTGCAGATGAGCTGTGAGAACAGCAGAGGAAACTGGGAAACCCTTTTTAGCTAGGGTTGTGTGTGTAAGAAATGTACTTACTGCAAAAAAAGTGGAATGGCATGGGCTGGATAGGAGGACTAAGGACCAGAATCTAGTAGCTGGAGTGAAATTGGTCCCTATCTACAACGTCCAGAGTATAACTTCAATCCAGTCTGAATGCTTTCAAATCTTTTAGTTCTGGATCTTCCAAGAGAACTCCCCTTAAGGGAGCAGTCCCTCCTAGTAAATGAGTGCTGTGTGCTGTGGGGATTAGGACATACTGGGGAGCATCAGGGGAATCCTTGACATCCATAGTATCCCAGGCCTGCCTTCCCTAGTATATCTGCTAGTAGCAGACAAAAACTCTTTCCACCAGGCTGCACCAGGCACCGGTATGTAGTGCCAGTATTTTAATTCAACCCTGTTAAACTGCTAGCAGCAAACTATACTTCTGAAAGTGTCTTTTTATCTCTCATTTATCTTTTACTCTTTTTTGGGTATTTTTTTTCAGTGTTAGTAGCAGAACCTCCACTCAAAAGGTCAGGTGCCCCACGGCCAAGCACACACAAAGCCGCCTAATCCAGCTAAGGCAGCTCCAGGGAATTGCAGAAGGGGCTGAAACAAAAGGACACAGCTCAGCACGCAACGCACATAATCCCTCAGACAGAGTGCAGGGCCACAGAGAGGCACTTGCAAACTCAAATATGTGCCCACAGGCACAGAGACACATCGTGTGGGGAGAAAAGACACATTTGGTGGAGAAACACATCCCTGAGGGAAGAGCTGTAATGAAAGGAGAGTGGAATTAAAGACGTGCCTCGTTGGGGTGTTGTGGCATTGTTACTCTTTCGGCAGTGAGGAACAGCAGCTCAATGCATTAGTCCCCGAGCAGTGCAATTCACTCAAGCACATTGTTTGCTGTAGCCATTCAGGTTTCTGCTCAGTGCGGGCTTGGCCTATTTCCCTTTTCTTTCATGCAGTGCACAATCCATTTAGGGATTTATAGCGGCTTAGAGGCCCATGTACAGTGCCTTGTCTCTATCTGATTTTTATTCTGTGATAAGAAGGCTTGGGGTCACAGGTTCATTGGCACTTGCTCCTCCTTGCCATTCAAGTTGCACAGAAATCTAATTATTCATTAGTGTTTATGATTTCTTGAGTCTTTCATCCAACGATGACCTCATCACTACTTGGAGAAGTTCCAGGGTTTGCCACAAAAAGCATGGGAATCTGCTCTGATGTGATGTTATAAGCAAGGGGTGCAAGAGACAGCAGAGAGGAGCAGGGGCATGAAAACAAATGTGATAACAAAGTGCAAAAGCTATTTGTGATGAAAACCTTGGCCAGTATAGAGTGATGTGATTCCCATTCTGGTGCACACTTACGCCAGATCATATAGTGGTCTTTAACTCTGAAAACTAAAATCTTCCTGTTTGGACATTTTCTCTGCCCTACTCCAACCAGTAGATCCCGACCTCTGCTCTCCACAATCCCAGTACATCTAGCTACAGCCTGGAAAAGAGTGTATTTGCCTCTTGTGCTTGCAGAGATAATACTGTCTTCTTTCCCTTTCTGTGTGGGCTTCTTTAGTTTTAACCATTCCGGTGTAAATACGTATCTTCACACTTCTCTCATTCTCCCAGCTTCCCCGAGAGTTCAACTTGGAGTCATAAAAAGAGCAGAACTATGAGAGCTAGGAATAGCCACCAGCTCTGCTGACACCACCAGAGTGAAACTCAGTGGAAATGCCACTTATCCCTAGTGGGTTCAAATTTTATTCCTCATGTGTACTGACATCCTGCTTGGATATGGTCCTATAATCCAACAAACATGAGGGATCCAGCTGACGTATTTCACCTTACAGAGAATGAGCATGGATCTCCTGTGAATGCCCCCAAGAATGGAGGTATACTTCTTAAAAAGGACATAAGTAATGGATGCAGAAACCCCCACTAACTTCGTATTAGGCCAGATTTTTAAAGTCTCTGCCAACACCCATGATAGAAGACACTAAAGAAGTGAAAAACTATTCTCTGACCATTGTGTCCTGGAGCACAGAGTACCATTTCAGAAAGAAACAGAGCTGCAGAGGGCAAATAACTTTCCAGAAGTCAAGCAGCACCTGATCTATTACATGGGAACCCTTGTGCTCCTCCAGCTCCTGCAAACCTGAATCACAACAGGGATACAGTGACACAGTTGTCCATGCTTGCATCAACAGCTTTTAGACAAAGGCAGACAGCTCCTAGGAAGAGTTTAGAACATGTAAATCCTATGGGCTCTTTTATGTGTGTCTGCTGTAGCTTGATTATAGCTCCAGGAGTATTTACAGGGTGTGTGCTGTGTACTGCTGCACTATTTGAAGCTTTGGGTAGTTAGTTAAACAAGAGAAGGCCGGGCCCTGATTTGACTGGATTTATTGTTGTGTCAGACACTTTCACTGCATCGTGCCATCCCCTGAAGGCACTGAAAGTACTCCTGGGTTCCTGTGGTGTCTGGTGGCTTGTGTGACTGTTCTCCAGACTGGATTTCTGCTCCTGACAAGTTCAGCATCTCAGTATATTGTTGACTCAAAGGCAAAAAAATATATCTCAATTTATTCTTCTATGTTCTAATTTTGGAGATGGATAGGTTATAAATATAACTAGACAAATAGTTTACTCTTCTGAGGTCAAATGCAAAAAGTGTATATTTAAAAAATTATAATAATTTGGTTGGGCCACATTGAATTAAAAGTTTATTTTTGTGACATTTCTTATTACCCTTTGTTACTGAAAATCCAGAAAATCCAGGATTAAATTCCTGAACAGTCTGGGAAACCTGCATTTCTATGCCTCAGTAACTAAGTAAAAGCCCAAGACCCTGTTGAACTCCTCTGAGGAACATACTGATCAAAGTGTGGTGCTGGGAAAGCATCACCAGCGGGCAGATGTTGAACGGGACCTGAGCTGAGCAGGAGATGGGAGTGGCATTCCTAGGGGGAGATCAAGCTGCTGTAAGTGAGGGCAGCTGCTGGGGACTGCCCTCCAATGCAACTTCAAACCTTATTCATTGCTACTTACTCCAGAACTTCTTTTACCTTTCCTGTTCAGAATCATTTGTTTCATCTGTCTGAGATGCTTTTATATTTTTCTTGTGGATTATCAATTGCATTCAGCTCCTACTCTAACGCAAATAAGTCTAGTATCTGGCTTCAAGCACAAAAGCATTCCAGGAAAGATGGCTTGTGCTATAAAAAGGAAATAGCTGGCCTTTCCTACTGCAAAACTCAACATTGCTCAGTTGACTTCATGGCTACAGTCCATGCCCACTTCTTGGTCTATTCCTGGATCAGCTGCTGGCTGGCTTTGAGGGATTTGATGCAATCATTTCACATTTGAATGGCTGTCTCCTATCCATAGAACTGGTGTTAAAGTTAGGAGAGTCAACAGCAGCTTTTCCATTTTAAAATTTGCTGTGAGATCTGGTGAAAGTCAGATGTAGGTGGAGAGCTAGTACTTATTACTAGTTGGGTATCTGGAAAGCAGAATGTATGTTGAATTTTATATTTGTGAACACTCATTTGATGGGTCAACAAGAAAAAAAACTGCCAAGGGATTACCAAATCAAATAAAACTAAATAATAAATCAAAATGCATATATTTTGACATGTATCTCTGGGATCTTCCCGCCAAATCTAACAGCTGATAAGATAAATAGTAAAGTCATTTAAGGAGACTGCAGTCAGCTCACAGCTAGCCCACAAAATGTAAAAACAGATGAACTTGTTAAAAATACTGTTCACTACAAATTATTCCTTCTTTTCATAGTTGGTATCCAGGGGCTTTTACCTACTGAATGGAAATATCTTTAATCTCTAGACATTCTCATGGAGAAAGTAGGCAAAATTAATTCTCCATCTGCTCAAGATCAAAATTAAGCAAAACTGAAGGACAAACTTTTCAAAAGTTGTTTTGTTCAATTTTTCTATTTTATTTTTCATATATAAGGCACCTGGCCATCTCTTTTCTTGTTCCTGGATGTTTGAACTTTTACATTTTTTCTGCTTCTGATATGTGAGCTTTCCATCATTTTTCATTTGGGAAAACCAGAAAGAAATAGTGCTGGAAGTGACCTTGGGAAGTAATATAGTCTCCTAAGACAAGATCTGCTATATCTGTCTTAATTATTTTGAATGATGGCAACTGCAAACTCTTTCCATGTAGTCTGCTGCAATGCTTCCCTGTCTTATTAGAAAATATTCCTAGTGTCTAATCTAGTATCTAACCTCATTTTTACCTCATTTTTCCCTTACTGATCTCTCAATTACCTTTTGTTCTGTATACCAGGGCCATTTGGAGCAGAGTATTTTTCTGTTTGAAGTGACTTTACATATCTGGAGACATACACTGTGCCATTCCTACCCCTTCCAGCCTTCCCTTTGGGTTACCACCCAGGTGGTTTGCAGCTTCCTTGCAGATCATTTGCAAAACGTGTTACACCTTGCACCCTAGGAGCGAGCCATGGATGGCGGCTCTTGAGGTTCAGCAAGATAAACTGGGCTAAAGCTTGCAGTGTTTTCCATCAGTCCTATGGATATTTCAGCAAGACCATGCTTCTCTGTCTTGCTTATGAGAGTGCTGTGTGAGATGGTGTTGAAAGATTATAAAAATCTTCTGCTTCTCCCCCAGCTTTGAAACCTGTTGGCCTGTCAGGGAAAGAAGTTTCTTCGACAGGTCTATTCTTCATCTAGACATTTTCTCTAAGGAGTTTAGATGTTGTCTGATGATTTGTTCCATGATATTTCTATGATTTGCTCATATTTGAACTTTTCTATGAGCAATGATCCAAAAAAAGGGAAATTGAACATATTTTTTGACCTTTTTGATATATTCCTTTAGCAAATTCCCTCTGTTAGTGAGAGAATTACTGTTTCCCTCCTCTCATGTGTACCAAGGCACCTCCAGCTGTTCTAGGGAAGTTAAGTGAATTCATAGCCATCCATTGCTTGTCAATCCCCATTGCCCCTCTGGTGCATAAGAAAGGGATTAGTATTTTTTAAATACGTGTATAGATCAAAAACATATTTATAATGATTATTGCAAAGACTGAGAAGAGTATATCTAATATCCCCACAGGTGAAAAGAATGGTTATTAAGGTGCTTTTTTAGTCTCCTTGAGAAGGATATGTGAATCGGTGTAAATGGAATGTTGATATTTTCAAAGTTAAATGGGTACAACTTCTTTGAACAGCAGCATTGATCAGTCATCGCAACAAACTGCGGGTGACTGATTGCCCATCTCTTGAAACCTGCGTGAGTTTGTGTAGATGTTTTATCCCTGCAAATCATGGAGTTGAATCTTTGTTGATTGAATGAAATGTTAGTGCCTTTCAGAGTGTCATTCCCATGGATCCCAAGGCAGTGTGAATGCTCACCGAAGTCAATACAGCCACAGCAGATTAGACCAGGTAGAGATCTGCTCCCCAGGGTTTGTAGAAAGAGATGGGTGACCTGACAAACTGCTCTGAAATAGAAATCCATGGGTAACAGGCAGAGGAAGAAGAGCCTTGTCAGCAAAGGGACAGGACAAGGCTGATGGTGTCAGCAGAGCACAGGCAAGGTCTCCATGATAAGGAACAAGTAGGAAGCAGAGCTGTGAGGCCTTGGTGGGGCACAGAGGAGAAGGAGGGTAAACACAGAGAGTGGGTCATGGAGGGAGGGTGTGAGCTCCAAACTGGTGGGCAATGTGGCTGACTCGACCACTCATATTTCTGCCCATGCTGTTTTATTTTCTTTACCACAAATGAGGATCTTGTCAGCCACATGAGACCTGACACACCAGGCCCCCAAGTTCTTCTGCAGCTCTGGTGGGTGTTTGTTTCTCGATTTCGGCAGGATGTCTCCAAACATCCCAATGCAGAGGGCAGAACCATCTCCCCCATTCTGTCCTTCCCTGTTCCTCTGAACACTGGATGCTTTCCAGAGATGGTGCTCAGCAGAGCACAAATCGTGAAAGCACCAACCACTCTGCCCACAGCACCACTGTATCCTAAAGTAATGTAGGAAAATATACAGGATCAAATGATGCTTGTAGAGCTAAATAAACATTAATTTTTTCTGGAAATTTATATATGTTTATTAGTACTTTTAAATTTATTGCAATGCTTGTAACAAACATTACTGCCACACAGATAAGTTTGGTGATTAAAGAATTACCAATGTCACCTACCTGACCAAATGCACTACTTCACTTAACACGGCAGAAATATATATATATATATATNTAAAATAGCCTGTTTGGACTAAAAATAATTGTTGTCTGAGAATACGTGAATTCAACACTGCTAGAAAATCCCTGCCATCTGACGTAGAAGGATTTATAGGTTTAGTGGAAATTGCTTTCCCCACTGTCCAGATTAAATACTGCAGGATGATTTTTTGTATGAGTAAACATCCTTCCAATAACGATCAGACCGATAATGTCTTAAAAAGAGAAACAGGATCTACATTTAGGTTTTCTTTTTCTTGTATGGACTATTTCTGGATACAGGACCTTCAGGTAACATGTTGACTGTCCATAAAATGTATTTTAGCATCTTCCTCCTGCTGTGGGGATGGATTTTATCCACTGAATGCAGAACCCACCGACAAGGAAGAGAAATACATGAGGTATACAAAAAAGGCAGGTAAGTCTAATTTTTTTACATTCAAGTAGCTACAGTTTGGACAAATGTAATGTTTTGGGTGATGATAAAATGACTAACAGATAATTTGAGCTTTTATTTTCAGACTATGATCTCTCAGGCAAAAATATTTTCTGTTGTTTCTTTTGCCAACGAGTAAGTTTTAATGCATTTTCTACAGTGAAAATCACTGCTTCTTTCAAAAAATAGGTTTCTGAAGTGTCTCAAAGTTTGAAAGAGCACAAAAAAAGAAGTATTTATATTTATGGTGGTTAAAATGTGGTAGAATGTATATGAAAGTGAAGATGAAATTTAGGTCCATGAGAATTGTTGCATTCACTGGAGATTAGATGGACTTGTGATCTCAGATGAAAAAATTCAGGATTTGTTTTATTGTTCCCATGTAATTTGTTTTATATAGCTTTTGAGAGGAAAAAATTAAGGTCTTTCAGCAAGGCTATGGTCAGTTATTAGAAGAAACAGAAAGAGCATTCAGTGTATTGAATTAAGATACTGAAATTTTTTAAAATGTTGTCTATTCTTCTTAGTCTCTCTATCTCTCTCTTACAAAAAGACTGTGATATTTTTCTCTCACTATCTTATGGACAGCCATTTTAGGAGGATTTGAGTTGAGAAAGGGTTTTTGCTACAAGAGAGTTCCGATTATTTATATTCTATTTAGGAAATATTTAGAACTTTGTGTGAGGATTTTTAAGCTCAGGCACAAAACAACACCTGCAGGAAAAATACTTTTTGGTTTTTTTTAAAGAATATAGCTAACACATTTAATTTTGTTTAAATGCTGTGTACTTCTGCTTGTGACAGATGGAACCTGTGTTGTCTCTGCTTTGCTATAGTGCTGCTCTGTAAAGACTCCGTATCCTCATCAGTACTGTTAAGTGTGTAGAGATGGAAATGCAGGAGCGTCACACTCCTGAGGAATTCAAACCACTCGCATTAGCCCTCAGAAAAACTAACTAAAAGGTGGAAGGGATGGAAAGTGCTGTGCCTTTTTGTTTTCCTGCGGCCCTTTGTCGCAGTGAGGGGTATGTCACAGAGTGACTGCAGTGTCCTGGTTGGCACTTGGGGGTCCAAGAACCACTTTATACGTAGGAAGTGGCTTTTGCAGTGACACCACCTCCATGGAGGTATAACTGGCAAAATGGGTGCAGTGCTCTCTTCATAACCAGCCCCCAGGGGATGCATTACCAGAGGCAGTATGGGTGCAAGACAGGCACAAAATCCCTCTTTTTGTTGAGGCTTCATGACAATGACAGCAGAGGTGATGTGCTGGCTGTAGCAAATTAAAGGGGTGAGAAGCAAGGTACCACGTGTGAGGTGGGAAGCATCCAAACGAGAGGAATGTGCACACCCGGCCATGTTCTTGTTTATCATCTTTAAGGAAAGCTCTACACTGCACTAAATACTTAACAGTGTCAGTGCAATGAAGTGACAATATAACAAATCGAAGCAGAAAAGTGTTAAAAATATGAGAAAATGGAAAAGAAATACCTATTCCGAAAATGCAGGAACTGCCTCTTCACCCATACTTTGTACATAAGGTGTAATTGTTCCAGGGTGAGCCCATCAGAAAGCCCTGAGGTGGTGTGGCTGTGGTGGGCTGGCTTTACTGCCCTCCCAGCATGGCCATGCTGGCCTGGGGGGTCATTTCTGGCCCATTTCTTCCTCAGTTGGGCACAGTGATGTTGAGGAGAGCTGATGGGGAGAGAGGAACAAAGCTGGCCTGTGGCTGTAGGGTTGTCCACCAGCAGCTTGGTGCCCAGTACAGTGCCCACTTTGCCCTGTCATGGGACAGCCTGTCAGACACCCATGTAAGGTAAAAAAAATATGATTTTGGCCATCCATAGGATGACCATAGGACCTTAGGATTTCCTCCTAAGCACAAACAACAAACCCTTCTGTACCAAACCCCTAACCTTCAATGTCAAACTGAGAATGCGACTGCAGTTATTTTTTAACTCTGGTTGCCATCCATTTCGTCCTGTTCTATGCTATCTTGTCTCCTCTCCATCAAGGTATTTGCAGGTGGATCAAGCCCCCATTCATCTCTGCTTACATACGTTCAGGAGATTAAGCTTCTTACATTTCTCAGTGCGGGATGTTTCCCAAGCTTTTGAATGAGCCATTTGCTTGTTGTCCTCTGCCCCTTCACTGCTTTTTCAGGATTGATATCAGGACTAGGGGCAGTATTTGTACAGCCCTCCAGCAGGTGCTGTATGCAGAGGTGATCCCCTTGACCTTCTGAGACTGCAGTCAGGATCTCCCAGTGGGAGATCATGCCTCCCCAGCATTGCCAGGCATCTGTGCATGGCAGGACACCTCATCTCAGAGGTACAGCCAAGCCTCTTTGCTCTCATGGGGAGGTCCCTTATATGTCAAGATGCTGGATATATAAAACAGTTTTGAAGTAGGCATGATTCCTGAGCACTTCAATCAAAGTCCTTGCCTTTTTCCGTCATGGAGTTAGATCCTGGATTCAAAACAGAGCAACAGAGGATGCTATATAACATCAGAAAAACTTGCAGAGAACATTGCTTCTGAACATTTTGACTTTGACTCTGTTTCCCCCTCCCTTCAACACCCAGCTCTGAACAGCCTTTATGCAGGAGGAGAAGTTAGAGTAATTGACCTCTTTACTCCTCTCTGAACACTCTTATCTCTTGCTCTAAAACACTTGTGATAAGGACCAGGATGGAAATCCATCTCTTCAGTGTAGCCTTTTCTTTCTGAAGAAAGACTCAGGCCTCAGAGGAGATTGATGAGAAAATCTATTTGAAGTGGAAAAGGCTGGCTCCACACCATCACAGGATGCTCAGGATGGCTTGATTTGCACCCATGCCCTCCCTAGCCCGAGAATCCCTTCAGGACCACAAAATCATTCTCTCGCCCTACTGCCAGGGCTCAGCACCAGCCACCGGTGTTGGCACGTGGCAGAGGCACCTGCTGTAAAGACCTGCCACACTGGGTGGGCTGCCAGCATCCTGCTGTCCCTGACAGACATGTCCAGCTTTGCTCCTGATTCTCATGGTGCAGCTGATGTGGGAATACATAGGCTTTTAGCTTGTCTCTTTGGATGGTATGTTAGTTTCTTCCAAGGAGACTCACTTGCTCTGAACTCTGCTTTCAAGTTAAAACTCACCACTGGATCTGCAGTTTTTAGCTCCAGGGCTTGTCTTTTCACCTGCTCAGATCCAGCTGAGCTCACATCCACAGCCTTCACATTCTAGAGCTATGGTGAATGGAGTATATGGGAAGCTGCCGGGTCAGACACCTTCTCTGTCACAATTTTTGTCACTGCAGGTACCCCAAGGCAGCCATTCTAGCATGAGAGACAAGAGCCATGAAGAAGAGGAAGCTGACAGGCGAGGTTTTCCCCAAGAGAGTTTATGCATGCACCACAGTCTTATGAGGACTGGGTTTGCATGACAGGAATTTTGAAAAAGGTCCCAGATAATTCCTTAAATAAAGCTGCTGAGGTGTCATGGTTAGACACTGGACACAAGCCAGTGCCCCATGAAAATATATTTTTACTGCTGTGAGATGTGATCAGGAACAGAGCAGAGCAGGCTCAGACTTAGGAATAGGAAAAAAACTTTAATAAACTATATTAAAGGAAAGAAACACACAGGGAACATGAAAACTCTCAGAAACATTCCTCCTCCTCCCAACTTCCACCCTTCCCACAATTAGACAAAACCTNAGGGTTAAAAAGTCTCTGCTGCTGTCGGGACACACGCAGGAACTCCAGGACTCCCACACTGGGAACCTCCCCCGCTCCGCTCGGCCGGCGCAGATGCAGTCTCTCTCTCTCTCTGGGAGGGGGGGGAGGGGGGTAGAGAACCATCTCCTCGTCTCTCCACCCTTCCATCCTGCAGAAACTGGCACAGTCCCGTCTCCTTCCATCTCTCTCCCTCTCTCTCTGGGCTCCGGCCTACCTCTCTCCTCAGGCCGCAGGGCTTCAGGCGGCATGGCTACCCCCTCCCCCACCCAGGCCCTAGGCCCAGGCCTTCAGGCCTCGGGCTGGGTGAGGGAGGAGATGTTCTCCCTTCACCGGCCGGAACACAAAAGGAAGTGCCTCCGTGAATCTCTCCTTTATCTCCCCATGTTCTCAGAGGTGACACATCTCCTTAGTGGCCACACCAGATGTCAATATTCACTTCTAATCCATGATTGGTTTGACTACACCTTCCTTAAAAAACTTCCTTCCTGTCAAACCAGGACATGAGGCTTTAGGACATAGTGTGACAAGAAAATGGCAAATCAGTCTAGGTCAAAGTATGCAGACAGCCACAGTGAAAGCAGCATTGTAGATATCTTTATTGCATGGGACTTACTACAGAGCCCTCCAATATTGTAATTCACTGTAAAAATGTCTGTCTGCCAGTCAAAGACTCAACTACTTATTTTTGCTAATCTCCAGGACAAATCACCTCAAAGGAATTTCACTTCAAAGAGCAGCAATATAAAAATAAAAGCTTTCTCACCTTGCAGACCTGTTCACAGTTTGCAGTCAGCTGCGTGCAAAACCTGCAGGGACTGCAAGGCTTTTTATGCCTGTTAGATTCAGAGTGCCAAAACCCCTACAGGAAGGAGCTGAGTTCCGGAGCACTGGCAAGAGAGCTGTCTGCTGTTTTCCCAACTGCTCAGGCTCTTGGAAAGCCACCAGGCTGCAGTGGGGGGGCCACTAGAATGATGCAAAAGCTCACTAAAAGTCACAACATCGTTATGCCAACAAAAGGGCCAAAGCCTGTGTTGCTAATTAGACTTGCAGAATCTGCTAGAGCGGGTGAGTGATAGGAAAAGAACTGTCCTGGAGCTGAGCCATGTTGTTCTGCCAGAGCTAACTGCTGAGGGGAAAAAAAAGAAAAATCTCTTTTAACACTAAAATCTCCCTGGACAGCATTAAAACCACCTTTCAGACAAGCAGCTCTCAACAGAAGAGATTTCACTGTAAAAGATCTACAGATCATGTTTGTTTAATCTTACCTAAGAGACTCTTAGGTAACTAACTCTTAGGTAACTAACTTCATATTGTCAGTCATGTCCCTACCATTCCCTGACCATGTTGTAATAATTTTGCCTCACTCTTGCCTCCAAATAGTAACCCATTTTTTTCTCCTTTAGAGCACCCTGTCCATGTTTCTGTCTGTAAGAGCTACCTTTTACAGTAGTTGAATGAGATCTTCCACAATAAGCCTTGGGCTTGTTATCACAGTGTCTCTCTTACGGCCAAAGACTTCTCTCTTTATGATGTTTTCAGATGCTATTATAATTAGTGACACTCTTACTGAGTAATAGGAGCCACCCTGAATCATAATGAACATTTTCAACATTAAAGTTACTTGCCCTTGCTTTTCTTGAATTTGGATAGGGCTTCTGTGTTGTCAGCTCCTCTGTGTGGGAGCTGTCTGTGGTCTGCAAGTCACCTGTGGCTATCCTGGTACCCACCCTGAGGATGTCCCTTACACACAGGGCAGCTCCTGTCTTCCTGCCCTCCTAATGCTTCTTCTGGCCTTATAAATTCCTCCATAACAGGAATTCTTCCTTTACCTCCCAGCAGTCCTTGTGCTGTTCTCATCTCTTAGTTTTCTTTAGTATCTTCAGGATTGATACTGACAGCATTTATTTGCATAAACAAATCTTGCTAATGCAAGCTGTGTTTAGATGAGACTTCTGGAGTGCATGGTAAGCCTGTAAAATGCCTGTTGAAGGCATTGCCACATTATCAGTGGTGAGCCAGATCCAGCTCCCAAGACATTGCTTTCCAGGATCAGTTTGAGTTGTGTCTGGACACCATTTGCTCCAGCAGTGCTGGGTCTCAGGACAGCAAGCAGCCCAATGTGGGCTTCAGGCCAGCGCAAATGGTATCTCTCCATCTCCCCAGCTGGTAACTTGCCTCTCCTCCTTTTATCTTCATCTCCTTCACTCCTTTTCTTTCCCTCATTCAAGTTTCTCGTCTTCTTCAATAAGCTGTTTATCTTTTTTTTTTCCCTTTCTCTGCCCTCTGCTTCATCTGCCTCCTTGTTTTTGTCCCTAGCCACATCTTGTGCCCTTGTCACACAGATCTGCCAAGATTTGCCCAGTTGCTTTTAACTTCATATTACTTTGTGGCTTACTTCAAACCCTTTTCCTCTGTCCAACAGTGCTTCTCTTCTTTATCTTGTTATACATTAGCTTCTTTTTTGTTATTGCTTCGCTGTTCCTCTCACTTGTCTTTTCACCCCTGTTGTTCTTTCAAGTAATTTCTATCGTGCATGACACCTTTTCTTGGACCAGCCAGAGGTGTCCCCCCTCTGCTTCTCATAGCAGGTGACGATGCTTTGAAAACTATATTTTCTACTTTCATCAATATCACCAGCCTCCTTTCATCCCTTCTAGAACTTACTTTGGGTCTTTGCATCACACAGTTTCCTAACTTTATTCGTGTCATTTATGGCAGAACAGTCTCTACTGGTACTTCTGTACCTATGTTCCTACACCCAAGTACTCTGCAGCTTTACTTGGCCCCTAGTGATAGACGCTCCAGGCAATATTGCAACTTGTTGAGGACCAGCAGCTTCATGTTGTCTTCTGGCCCACCATTACTGCAATGTGTTTTAAGAGCTGGTGTGAGGAGACATAACAGGCTGCATGCAGACTAGCCAAAAAAAAAAAAACCCAACCCCAAAACAATCCAAAGATGCTGCAAGGTAATTTCTTCCCTCCTGAGTGCATATAAATTGATTTTCTCATTCCAGTGTTGAGTTCACATCTGAAATGGTGATGGTTTTTCTTCTAAAAAATGCTCAGTTATCTTCCAAACTCACTTGTGTGAAAGGGCTCACAGCTTTCAGTGTGAATTTCACAGTGTGATGACATGCCATGTTCATGTACTTTCTTTCAAATTTCTTCTCCTTGCTATGCATTGTGGAAGTCTTGAGTGACAGATTCCTTTTCACCTGCACCAAGCCACTCCTGTAGTTATATGCTTGCATCATATCACTTGGCCAACTTCTCCTTTCCCACTCCCAGCTCAGGCTGCCTGGAAGGCTTCTCCACCTCCAAGATCTCTTCTCTTACACTGCTGGTTTTTTCCAGCTGTGGACATTGGATATGTGAGATGTGGACATGCCTTGGTGTTGCTAACAGCCCTGAAATGCCTTCTGTCTGGTTTGCTGCTCTATTCCCAATAATGCTGAAGCATCTGTTTGTCCTCTTGAGCACTGTGCATCATAAAGCTGATGTTTACCAAGAAATACCACAATGGCACTGATACCTCCTTCCTTCGCAGTAACAGTTGGTTTGGAGGCCATCACTATTTTAACATCATTTCTGAAAGCACAATGGAAAAAATTAAAAGTACAAAGTAGAAATCAATGTACACTTCTCTGAATTTGCTAGCACTGAATTTTTCTGACGTCATTTGGCATCATGAGATTCTGCTGCAATTCTCCACCCACAGTTCTGATTTTAACTACCTTGAACAGTTACATATCCTCAGTAAGTATTATTTCCAGTAATTACTCTTTTATCCAAAATAGTTTATAAAGCTACTGAACAACGGTGATCCTATCGCAGGTGTCATGGGACTACACTGAGAAATTGTCTTCATGGTAAAAACTCTCCATTATCCCTCCATTTCTTGTTTTGCAACCATTCACATTCAGAGACCTTCTTTCTGACTGGTTGACTTCTCTACAAGAAGAACTTGTCAACACTTTTTTGGAATTTGAGGTGCAATGTGTCTTCTCGATCACTCTTGTCTAGAAGGTCACTAACTTTTTAAATTAGTCCATTATATTTACAACAACTGCCTGAAAGGAGGTTGTAGTGAGGTGGGCGCCAGTCTCTTTTCTTAGGTAACAAGTGACAGGACAAGAGGTAATGGCCTCATGTTGCACCAGGAGAGGTTTAGATTAGATATTAGGAAAAATATTTTCATGGGAATGGTTGTAAAGCATTGAAACAGGCTTCCCAGGGAAGTGGTGGAGTCAGCATCCCTGGAACTGTTCAAAAAACCTGGGGATATGGCATTTGAGGACATGGTTTAATGGCGAATGTGATGGTGGTCCCAGGCTGACTGGTTGGACTTGATGATTTTAAAGGTCTTTTCCAAACCTAATGATTCCATGATTCCAAAGTGCATAATGCCCTTCAAGAAAAGTCAAACTGCCTCTCGCTCTTTTTCAGTACATTCTATATTTATCTTGTGTCTACTTTTGGTGGTTTTTACTATCTTTGTAGCTAATTAGTCCAGTGGAACAGTCGGTAGCTTTTTAGAGTTCCAAAGAAGTGGAAAGCTGTCGCCTTCCACTCCTGTGACACCAGTGACAATTGGTTCAACAGTTTCTGACTTGGCTTTCTTCTGGGTAAAAGCCTGTTGACTTGTCACTGTTCAATCCATTTACTTTAAATCTATCTCTGGTCCTGCGCCAATATGAATATTTCTTAACATTGCCCCAACAGCAGAATTGTTACAATTCCGCTTTTTCTGTTCTATTCTATTACAATTCTATTTTTTTTTTAGCTAGTTATTCTCCATTCATCATTTATACAACTATTTCTCCATATTCCAAGCCGTTCTTAGTATTATCTTTTATTGCAATTCATCATATTGACATCAGACCTTTTCTCCGACACATTGTGGTGGCTGTGAATTCTGACCCTAGATCCCCAAATGCCTGTTTCTCTCTCAAGCATCCCCTCATGCCTGAGTTTGATAGTTCCGTCATCTGTCTTGTTATTGAAAATATTGATCAGCGCTTTCCAGGATGAAATCTGTGAAATGTTGTTTAATATCTCTTAGCAGCAAATTAATAGCATTACATTAACCATGGTCTCTCAACCATGTTCCAAGTCACTGTTTCATCTCAACCCTATTTCCGTTGTTTAGTAATGAAATATTAAAAACCTCACTCAAATCTACTTTTCCTCCCGCTTACACTAAGGCAGCCAGTTACACTGTCAGACAGGACATTAGACTGGTTTGACGTCAGTTATTGCAGAGATTCTCACTGACTGATCTTTATAATCTCATTATTCCCTGGGGGAGGGGCAAACCAATGGATCACTTGAGTTTGTCACAAATTATTTTCAGATAAAACTCCAACTTCCTTCTTTTGTACTCTCCTTAAAACCAGGTATTGTGTTCACCCTCACGCTCTCCCAGGGGCATCACCATCTGTAAGGAGTCCTTGGAAGTGATGGCTTACAGCTCAGAGTCTGTAGCAGCTGGTACTCCCAGTGCTCCTGGGGAAGTGCCATCAGCCTCTGCTGACTTAAATACCTCCAACTACCTAAATACTCCTTAAAATGCCCTTCCCTGATCTACAATTTCCTGATGTCTGCTTGCAAGTCAACTTCTCTTCTGAGACTGGGTCAGACATGAAATCTTTCAGCACATTCTGCATTGCACCATTAGTTTCCTCTTCCCTTCATCTGTTTCTCTTTTTCACTTACCTGAGCCCTGGCACCATGCCTGCCTCCTCCTAGCTGGCAGGATGGACCTTCTGCTTCTTCCAGCTCTTCCTTTCAACATTTGTAACACAAAACTCGACATACACCCACATACTGGATGCAATTCCTGCAACATAGGGCACTTTCAGTTTTGCAATATCACGTGCAGTGTCAAGACCTCAGATGGCACAACTTTTCTGTGAATAATCAACATGTGTAAGTGTGTTCCCTTTTTTTTCTTTAGTCAGTGCTTATGTCCAGGCAAAGAACAAAAGAAGTGCAGCTTTTAAAGGATGTATATATATCCCCTGCCTCTGCATATTTTGGATTCTGAGACTGACCTGTATTCAAGTAGTAATGGATTAAAATGGGGTTCTCATTGAATTTTCTGTATCATTCAGAAAAAAAGATGGTAGAAGAGCTCTGAATCCCACTCTTTCTCAGACTTTATGATGTGAACATCAAAAATAGTGCCATTTTCCCCTTTCTTTTCATATATTTAACAACTTATAATAGTAATATATCACCTTTCTTCACCGTTTCTAAACCTACTAATCATAAGGACATATAGCCCAACATAATTACAAACAAACAAGCACTTGACAAATGCCAAAAAAATATATTTCATGTTAAATATTCCTCAGTACTTAGAGTCTGGTTTACAGCTCGCAGCTTTGCAAGTCTCTCAATTTGAGTACAAATTAGTGGGTTTCTATTCTACATTATCCCTGTATTACACAGTGGATCATGTCTGGTGAAGTGCATAACACCAGCTAAGAGCAGCTTCCTCACATTTCAGGATTGCTCTTTCTCCCTCAGGTGTTGAGTGGGTTTTCTTCCCATTGAGCTACCTCACTTTTTCTCCCCCTGCAAAGCTCTTTTCTGGGCTCGGGACGACTTCTCAGTCTTCACCTGGACCTGCTGTACCACCTATCCATCAGCATGTACTGCTTGATGAGAAAGCCTTCCCAATTCATTTGCAAGTCAAAGGCATGTCTTGGAGGAACTTTCTGTGAACTCCCTGCTCCAAACACTCTTTTCTTCATTTGGAACACAGGTTGAGAAGTTCTTTAGCCCAGCAAGGCTCATATGTCTCCAGGAGCTGGACATTATCTCTGTCCAGCACCACTCTGTCATGTGGGGACACCACTACTCATGAAGGACTCTCCACACTGTGTGCCCCAGGAGTCATCCCACAAAATGATGAGGCACTGCTTGAGTCTGATGTCTCCTCTCTTCTCTGTTTCTTCTGATATCTTCCCTTCTGGCATTACCCAGTGTTTCCCTTCCCTCCCCACCTCTGCCCATCCAGCCTCTTTCCTCCTCAGTCTCACCCAAGGCACAGGCTCTGTTGCAGATGCCAGCTCCCTTTGTCTCTGCCCTACTTCTTCTCTGCAGAAACCTCCTGTATGTTTGTGCATACAGTCCCCAGTTCCTTTTTGCCTCTCTCCCATTCCCTAACCCAGCATTCCCCAACCCAGCATTCCCTTGTGTGGTTTTGGCCTTTAACAGGATGCTGATATGGTATGAACCCCGGTCACTAAGGTGAGAATCATAAAACGGGGACAAGCAAAGCCTGGTCAAATATGAAGGCATTTAATAGGTATTTAATAAGATTTTTACACTTCTCACAGATCTTTATAGTACCAATACACCTTTGCCAATCCCATGTCCATTCTGCTGAGACTTTGTTCCCTGCAGAGACTTGTGCTGCCTCCACTGCCCTCCTCTGCCTTGCCCAGATGTAATTTGATGGGAAGACCAAGGAGAACAGGGGTGCTGGCATTCCCTGCCCATCATGGCATGAGGTCTGTGCAGCGCAGCAGGTGCAGGACAGGAGGCACAGCACAAGTTAAGAAGGGATGGGGGGCCTAGAGCTGAGTGCCGTGGCATGGCTGGCAGGGATGAGGGACTTCCATCACTTTCATTAGTTTCCAACTAAAAGTCCTGCTGAAAACTGACCCAGCAAGCTCCACACCCCCCATTGCCTTGCATCAGTGGTAAGGGAGGCTGTGGATCGGCCGCACTGCAGCACAGTATGAGCTGCAGGGCTCATATCTGACACAATTAAGTATGTGGTGGCCTCAGAGGGTGGTGATGGGGATTCCACAGTCTCTGCGCCAGAGAAGGAGTAGGGGTATCTCCCAGGCACGAGATAAGCAGAAAGGAGAAGGCCCCCCTGGGTGTCTCAGCCCCAACTGCTGCTGCCAGGCTTTCTGGGGAGGCAGGCACCTCTGCTCAGGGTGGGAGGTTTGGGGTGAGTTGCAGCTACATCACCCTGCTAAAATATTGCTCATGACACAAGTATACAAAGTGACAAAGATTTTGCCACAGCCACATCTCAGCAATATTTCCCGAGTCAGAATCTGTTCTGACATCTCTTCTCTGATCTGAGGTCTTCCATGCAGACCTAAGAACACCAAACAGGATGGAGAGAGCAGACTGTTCCAGAATTTAATGAAATCTGATAATAATAACATTAGCATTAGACCAGTCTACCAAACCAGGCAGCAGTGTTCCTCAAGCATGCCACCCCTTGGACCCAGGAAAGACTGTGTGAATCTGGCTGCAATACTTCAGCAACTTTCATTTTTCTCTTGAGGAAAATACACTAGCTTTTTCCTGAAGAAATGAAACTGTATCTTGATTTAACTCCTCAAGGAAGAAATGTTCTCAAGTCATAATTAGATTATCTTACTAAGAGTGTAAAATAGGTCACTGTCTACTACTGGTACATTGCCTTCCATAGAGAACAGAGAGTATGATTTATAGATGGGAAATGTATGTTGCAGAAGTAATTGCAAACTAAAATGCTACGATGGGTAATGACCTCTCGCACATTTGTTTTGGTTGCTTCCAAAAGCTCTTATTTGACAGATAAAGAATACTGTGGTGTTTCTGGTGCACATTGCAAGTGTGGACTTGACATTCCTCTGGCATGTGTCCTATGAAGCTGGGCATTTGGAAATGCCTGCTGGGACCTTCAGATGTCATGGTTGGACTGTTTCTTCTGAAAATCAGACACCCTTAACCCTAACCCTGCAACCCTTTTTGCTGTGTTGGAGTGACTATAAGAGCCATAGGAAATACCATGCTTTAAAATACAAAAAGAGTAACTGCTTTTTGCCTTGTGTGTCTGTAGCCGTAGTGATCAAAATCTGGGTTGGCTGATTTTCTTCCCCAGCTATCCTAAGCTTCAGCCACCTCATTGCCTCCCAGCCCCAGCAAGCCTCAGATTTTGAGGCAGAGGCATCTCAAGATCCTTTGAAGCAGTGGGTAGATCTGGGGCAATAACAATGACTTTGAATAGCTTGCATCACCCCAGCTGCCATCAGGGGCCCGAGAGCTATTCTAGCAATGTACAGGGAGCACTGTGAGTAAAGGCCACTCTGCTCCAGTTGTTGCTTTTTCATAAAGCATCTCTGTGAGCTTCATGAGACATGAAATGCCTTTTGGCATTGTAACTGTAAGGAGATAAATATTGATATTGTGCGGTGGTGGGGAAGGGGGTAGTCCATTATTCAGTATATTTTACCTCAGGAATGATGGCTGAGTTTTAAAGACAGCCTGTCACCCCAGTGAAGGCAGGAGTGACACTCACAGCCAGTTGTGCTGAGCAATCTGTGCTCAGCGTCTGAGCTGAATCTCCTGGGTGCGGCCGTCGGTCGCAAACACCCAGGGACAGCAGACGTGCGAGGGGAAGCCACAGCAGCTTTCCATCGATTCACAGCCCAGACAGGCAGGGTAATGAGGTCCCATGATGGAGCTGCCATTGATCACCGAGCCAGCAGAGGACTCCCGAGGAACCAGAGCAGAAAAGATATTTATTGAGTAGAGAGAAATGGGGCTTCAAATTGCAGTAACCGGGCAACAGGTAAAAATGTTTTGCTGCCCCAAGGCTGTGACAAGGGGAACGGGACTGGCAGAAAGAAGCTAAATACTTGAACCAAAGCTCAAATGAACACAGTACCCTGCAGTGGACGGAGCATGGGGGACATTTTATGCTTCTTTGTGACAAGGAAATAAAGTCCATTTTAGAGGAGATGGAGAAACACCTGGAGGAAATATAAGGAAGCACCCAGGGTTTCTGAGTGCAGAGGGTAAAGATGATTTGGCCACAAATCCTTGATGGCCATGCCTTGAAGTATCCCTTGACAAGCAGAATAGGGCCAGAGCCACCATTAGATAAGACCTACAAAGGAAATGAAAATTAAAAATTGCAAGAACATGGCCTGCTTCTTCCCTGTTTGAATACCAGCATTATTCCTGAACAGCCAAGAGTTTACTAGGGCACTTTGAAGTCATGTAAATCGGTCAGCTTGTTGCCAGAATCTGCTTATCTCCACAACACAAGAAATTACTTCCTGACAGCCAGCAGATGAGAAGCAGGCAGCAGTGAGACATGTCAGCAAGGGTGTAGAACAAGGCAGAAGACTCCAGAAAGTGCATTTTGCATTTGCAAGTGTTTTGCTGTGTATGCCCAGATCCAAGCAGTGTCACAGAAGCTGCTTCTTGTAATGGCAATGGTGCTGCATGGCCCTAAGACTCCCCCAAACACTGGTCTGCCTATGCACTTATTCCCAGCCTGCCTCCGGGAAGCACACAGCAGATTCTGGAATAAACGATCCCACTCATCCAGGGCTTCACTTCAGGGTGAGTCAATGCCACAGCCCCACATGCCCATTCCTGGCCTGGTTGTCTGCTTCTCTGTGGCAGCAGCAAGATGAATTTCCCTCCGATACTATCGGCTTTTGGAGCATTCCCAGCCCAGAAAGGAACTGTCCCACAAGGCCTGGGGTTCCTCCACCGCACACCAAAGGGACGATGGTGCTAAGGTGCTGACAACTGTTACTGCAAAAAGAGTTTGGCCACTGTAAATTTCTACAGAGGGATTTGAAATGTACGCTAATGGGCAAAAAGCCTCGTTAGCTGATTGTAGTTAGCATTTATTACAGAGAGAAGCTAATTCTTTTACTTTTAGTTAAAGATGACTTAGAACTGTTAAATGTTGGAAATGTTACTTTTGCTCAAGCTAGCACTTCCATCGCCAAAAGCAATATACTTTAATGATTAAATAAAATATTGGCCAAAGACCTGAGAAAACCTTTCTTGACAGCCAGCTGGGAGATGGTATGAAGCCAGAAACAATTTTCACAGTTTTTTTTTCTTTTTTTTCCCCCTGAAATAATTTGAAAATATTTTCTTCTCATGAACATACCTGGCTGAGTCTGGTCTATAGGTGTAACGGCTGTGTCCCCATCACTGGAAGCCCCATGGCAGCTTGTCCTGTGTCCAAAGCCCCTGGTGCTGCCAGCCAAAGCTGGCTAGGTGGAACCTGAGCTGCCTGCCTGGGTTCTTTGCCAGACAGTCAAAAACAGGGGCATCCCACCTTACAAAAATCACGGCTCCCCTCTTTTTGCCCTGTTCCTGCTATGAACCCAAGCATCCCCACCCTCCCCACTCTCTGCCATGCCCAGCCTGACACTGGCCTTTGCTGAAAGGGTAGAAAGAAAGGTAAGCACCATTTCTCATGTGTGACAGAAGGTAATGCTGCAGGGATCCGCTGCTTCCCTCCTGACATCCTCGCCTGCCTGCCCGTGTCCACCTGTCTCAGCTCTCCCTTTTCCCATTATTTCCACGCAGCCGGCCGCAGCGGCAGAGACGGGAAGCCCACGGCGAGGTGCAGAAGCAAGGCAGGTAAGCAAAACCCTCAGGAGGCTGCTGCTGGCCCAGGCCTGTCAGCCACATGCCCATGGCTGGGCTGGGCAGGGGAAGGGAGCACCTCTTGGACAAGCCACTTATTTTTAGGTATTGGTCATGCCATTAGCGGGATCCAGCAGGCCCCAGAGGAAGCCCCGCTGGCTGACACCCTCATGGGACTGGGGCGTGATGCCATGGCCATTTGCCACATCCCCTCAGGCTTCATGTGGCACTGATGTGCAGTTTGTGTTGCCTGTGCTGTGTGAGCGGCGCGTCCCCTTCAAGAATCCCTTCTGCAGAGCTAAGCCCCCTCTGTGGGCTCTCCATCATGCCACTCATCCTTCCCACTGCCACTGGCAGGGAGAAAGTACCTTTCTGAGCACAATCAAACCAGCTCACAAATGTTTGCTTTGCCAGTGGCCTGCTAATATTGCTCCTCTGTCTTGGACAAGCATAAACGTTCCCTAATGTGCACTCATAGGTCTTTCAGAGGCTAAATTAAACCTAAAGCAGAAGCAGAGGCCACATTTTGAAATGCCTGAGGGATAATTCATGACTAGAACTCACTGATGGAAGGAGAAAATTCACCTCTTCTATAAATTATTGAACTCAGACTAAGCACCTTTCTAAGATACTTTGTAGTCCAGATAAAGCCCCCCACAAGTCTGTGAGAAGTACAGCATGGCTAAGCGGTCTCATTTAGCAGAAACTTTATCTCAGGATTATTCCTCATCAAGTTTCTTTGTCAACCTGTTTTCCTTTAATCTATTTCTTACTTGTCTTGTGTATATACAGACGAGTGCCTCTCTGAGCATGCCATCTTTTCTAAAGTGAAGAACCAGCAAAACATTTCCTCCTCTTTTTGAGTCCTCCTGCCACCCAAGCGGCTGGCGTGCAGCTGCCCCTGAGGGCAGCAAAGGCTTCCCCTACACAAGGGAGCAATCAAGGAGTTGCTGCCACCACCATCCCAGCCAAAGCCCTGAGGCACTGAACAGCAGTTTGCATTTTGGATGTGGAAGGCGATCAGAGCCTCCTCTGTCCAGCACTTGGTGCGACACCAGCAGCTTCTGGAATTACCCGCCCAGGCTCTTTAATGCTCAGAGACCTCCCAAGTCTGTAATGCTCCTTTTTATCCTTGATGGAAATCTGGGGCAGAAGCTAATCATTTTATCCCAAGTTAGGGAATGGCCTGCCTCCTGGCCTGTTTCCCAGACTGTCTCCATTTTGTTCCTGGGCAACAGCCAGTAGCTTATTTGATATATTGTTTCCCTAATTCCTGGCCTCACACTCCATCATAACTCAATGTCAGGAATGCCTCCCCCTCTCCACTTACCTACACAAGCTATTACTGTAGCCCACACTTTTTAATGACTGTCCCCAAATTGCTGTGTGCAGAGAGAATTTTACAGGGACAAAAGGTCACCAAAGAAATGTTTTCTCAGTGCTAAAATTATCACAGGTGCCTAAAGTGTAGGCTGAGTGCAAGAATCAGTTTTTAATGACATGCTGCCAACCACTGCCACAATCACAGGGTCACGGTCTAAGGGGGGATGTTCTGAGAGTAGATGGAGTGAAACGAGCACATCCTCCTCGCAGGCAATGCTCAGGGCTCATGGCTGTGCTTCTCTCCTCCTGGTAGCCCAATCTTAAAACGAAGCCCTGACATCACCAAATCTCCCCTGACGAAGTCAGAGCAGCTGCTGCGAATAGACGATCATGACTTCAGCATGAGACCGGGTTTTGGAGGTATGAAACGTGCACATTTGTCACTGTTCCTGTTTTACACTGTCACTTCTTTATACTGTAACATGTAGAGCAGTGAAGAAGCAGATTGGCTTTTCTGCCTCTAACTTCTGTTATTTTGAGTTGTGAATTCATGGCATACTCAGGCGACTAGAGGTGCAGTGAAATAGCCTTCTGGATGAGCAAAAAGCATAATCAAAGGCAGGGAAATGTGATTAATAGGCAATATAATATTCCTGGTGTTCAGTGACACTTTCCTCTGATAAAAAAAATCTGCAAATACACCTTATGTTTATTCCTGAATGATGGGGGAAATTGTCAGATTTTTGTCTTATTATGGCCATGCGTGTGCATAATCAAATGACGTACTACACTTACTTCATTTATAACCCAAAAGAAAATATTTTAACTGCCTCTGTTAATGCTTGCTCACAGTTTTGTGGCTGTGTGCTAGAGCAACCTAAGCTTTCAGGGAAATGGACGAAGAAGAACATGGGAACACGTTTTCTTTCAGCCCATCGGATTAGAGAATGTTGTAATTTATCTACCCTTTCTGGCTGACAGATGGTCATTCAAATCCAGGATACCATTATATACTCTGATGAAAGAAGATTTTATCGCTAAATGCTCAATATACCAAATACCAGCATGTTCAATTAATTTAAAAACATTTCAGTTTCATAGGAGTTCACTAATGTGAGCGTTATTTTACTTGACAGCTCTCCTGGACTGTAATTGCCAGAGGTATATGAGGGACTAGTCAAAGCCTGGAGGAGGGAAAAAAGTTCAGAATCCCTATTACATGGGGTCACAGTTGGATCCTTTCCCTCAGGAGCCTCAGTGGCACACGCCTGTGTCCTGCAATGGATGCCCTCTTGTCACCCTTTCTTTTCCACAGCTGAGCACTGAGTCTTGTAAAGTTCAGATACACATAGTAGCTCTTGTGCATGTTATTAGCCTGTGAGGGGAGCAGAGGTGAGGGAAAATCTCCCACATTCCCTTAGTTGTGCCACCACTGCTCGCCCTGTGAATGGGTCCTCTTGCAGGAATCTGTCTCACCAGTCCTGGACCCAGGCATTAGAGCTAAAAACAACTAAAGTTGCTTTTAAATTTTGAAGGGACACATTTAGGATGACACAATAAAAAGACAAGGTTATTACTAGATCAGTCTTATTACTGACTTTAATTGTTATTAGGATATTTTTGTTGTGAATTCCAACCATTTATACTTTCTATTGGTTTGCTGTTGTTTCTATTTCAGACTGAGCATCTATTTCTATCTGTAAGGTAGTAAAGCCGGAGGATTGCTTTGTCTCACTCGGTTTTTACTTTGACAACTCTTAATTTTTTTTTTCCCTAGGCCCTGCAATTCCTGTTGGGGTGGATGTCCAAGTTGAAAGTCTGGACAGCATTTCTGAGGTGGACATGGTAAGAGTCACAGATGGGACCTCTGGAGACAAAAACTCTTCAGGCTACCTGGTTTTGTGTCTGTGGGGTTTGAATAGTGCAAAGGACAAACACTCCACAGCCTCCAAAAGCAGATTCAGGTTTATCTGAATCTGCCAACAGTTACTTCTATTGACCTCGTGCTACTATTTCATGTCCCTTGAAGCAGAAGGAAGAAATCTGACCCTTTCCTTTCTCTAGGACAAAATGATAAAACACTGCCAAGACCGTCTCAAAGGATTTGGGTTTCTGTATTTTCTTAAATAGTAGTAACACACTTAAAAGCTCTGAGGAGACCAGTGAATGTGTTAGTTTTCAGGCACTTACATACTGCAGACATGTCACTTTGGACATGTTCTAGGGTGGTCACTGTCCAGACAGCTCCCAAGAAAAAGGGGGAATGGCTTTAAACTGAAAGATGGTAGTTTTCAATCAGCTATAAGGAGGACCTTGTTTACTCAGAGCATGGTGAGGCACTGGAACAGACTGCTCAGAGAAGTTGTGGATGCTCCATCCCATTCAAGGTCAGGTTGGAGAGGGCTTTGAGCAACTTGGTTTAGTGGAAGATGTCTCCGCCCATGGCAGGGGGCTTGGAACAAGATGATCTTTAAGGGCATTTTTCCAATCCAAACGATTCTATGATTCTGTGACCTACAGAGTCTCTCAGTAATTCAGGTTTTGCTTTGGAAGAGGAAAAAAAATCACTCCCCAATACAGAATATTTTAAAAAATATTTTGACTTTTCAACAAAATTATCAAATAACTCTGAAGATTTCATGGGAAGCCCCAGATTCTCTGTGCTCCTAATTAACAGACAGAGGGTTAAAGAGCCTGCACTGGACCTCCTCCCATGCCTGAGCCAGGAACAGGGCTGTGTGGCAGCACAGCTGGTGTTTGGCAGACACACTGGTGACATGTCAAGCTCCTCTCACTGCAGCTATTTCAGCTCTTGAGTGGGCTGGGATATCTGCTGTCATCCAACCTCAGGAGTGAGCATTCTCCCTAGAACTGGGGACCCCTCCAGCTGACTCCCTGACTCCAGGGCTCTTGGCACCCTGACAGCTAGTCGTGGGTGTCCTGAGCTTTCACCTGTCCTGGTTGAGGAAAAAGCTTGTGAAGGTGGCCAGAGGGCCCCTAAAAAGTTTTGGGTTTGAAAGCAAAGTGGAAGAACTAACGTAGAGGACATAGAAGTTAAGGAAAAAACCTAAACCCTGAAAACAAACCACAAACAAACCAAAACCCAAACAAAACCCCATTCTTGTTTTCAGTTAAGCAAACGTTACGATTTTGAATTAGTTCCCATGGCTTTTGAATACTGCCCCTGCTCATGTTGCAACCCTCAGCAACATAGGAAAACCACTAGATGGCCTTGGGTTAAAAAAAAAAATCAGGATCAATTTTGGCTGTTAGCAAAATAATAATGGAGAAGATTTTATATTTTCAGAATCAATTCTTTTTAACTTGTGCAGCTTTACAGAAAAAAGCCATGGTGCTTAACAAGATCATTACTTACTTTTTAAAGGAAAAGACAGCAGTGACAAGGTTATTCATTCTGTACTAAGTTTAAGCTTGAGAAGTGAGTTGTATCTGAACCCAGTAAATCTGCCTGACCTGATGAATAAACAAGCTGCAGCTGGTGATGCCCCTTGCAGCTCGGAGTAGATGTGCCCTCAGGAGAGGTGCTTCACAATTCGCGGTTTGTCCCAGATAGGAGCGATCACTACTATGCTGATAAGGTGTAAGTTGTGACAGAAGCCTGTTTGCTGCAGGATTTCACCATGACGCTTTATCTGAGGCACTACTGGAAAGATGAGAGGCTGTCCTTCCCCAGCACCAACAACCAAAGCATGACCTTTGATGGCAGACTGGTGAAGAAGATCTGGGTCCCTGACATGTTCTTTGTCCACTCCAAGCGTTCCTTCATCCATGACACCACCACAGACAACGTCATGCTGCGGGTCCAGCCAGATGGGAAGGTACTTTATAGCCTCAGGTAAAACTGCATTCGGTCGATGCAAGCTATTAGTGGAAAGAGAAAGTGGTTTAATTGATTCCTCTATTGTGTTTTTGCATGACTTCATATTAAAAAGAAAAAAAGCATAAAAAAGAATGGATGAGCTGACTATCCACAGACATCTGAGTGCCTGTTGCAGAAAGACAGTTTCTGTGCCAGTGTCGCTGGTTCCACTGGTATCCCTGTACCTCGTGAGTGTGGCCAGCCCCTGTTCCTGTTGGGAAGCTGCAATCGGACATGGCAGTCCCTCAGAGCAGCTCAGTGGGGGCCAGTGGGCTGCAATCCCCACGGGGCACTGCTGAAGAGGCAGGGCACATTCTAAGTAAAAGTGCAGTGTCTGACAGTAAAGAGAAGTCCAGGGCAGCTGTAGTTATCCACTTCACTACACAGCAAAGTCTCTGGACGTAGCAAAATGTGCAGTTTCTATTCTTGAAAGCAATAATGAAGAAGTATAAATTATACCAAGTGCCACTTTATGATAAGCAAAAAAACCAGGGCGAACATCCTTCAGCATGCGAAGTGACAAGCTTCAAAGCAAGGGTATATAGTTCCTGGTGACTCCCATGTGTGGTTAGAGCAGCCCAAACACTTGGTTTGGCTCTTCCTGCTTTTTGCTCACCTTTTTTTTTTTTTTTTTTTAATGTGAAATCCATGAAAGCTCCTTGCAGGAGACATTTTTGATAAACATTGTTTTGTCCTCTGGCTTGAGAGGTGGTCCCAGCCCTGGCTTTCTGCCCTATTTTCCAAATACAGTTCATCAGCTGACGTGTCTAAATGTTATTTAACTGGGATTTTTTTATTTCTGGTAAGTAGCACTTTCATGCTTGGAGATGCTAAGTGAGGAGCATCTGTGTCATGATTTAACCCCAGCTGGCAACTAAGCCCCATGTAGCTGCTGGCTCACTCCCTCCTGGTGGGAGGGAGAAGAGAATTGGAACGGTAAAAGGCAAAAAACCTCATCTGTTGAGGTAAAGGCAGATAATTAGGTAAAGCAAAAGCCCTGTGCTCAGGTAAAGCAAACCAAGGAATTCATTCACCACTTCCTAAGGGCAGGCAGGTGTTCAGCCACCCCCACAAAAGCAGGGCCCCATCACAGTAACAGTAACTTGGGAACAGGAATACCTTTATTCCAAACTTCCACCCCTTCCTTCTTCTTCCCCCACTTCATATGCTAATGGTCAGTTGGGATCAGCTGTATCCCCTCCAAACTCCCTGTGCACCCTCAGCCCTCTTGGGGTGAGGTGAGAAGCCGAAAAGGCATTGATGATGCACCAGCTCTGCTCAGCATTGATGAAAATATCCCTGTGTTATTAACACTGTTTTCTAGACAAATCCAAGATATATTCCCACACTAGCTACTGTGAAAAAAAATTAACTCTATCCCAGACAATCAAGCATGATTTGTCATTCTACAAAAGAAAATTAAATCTGTACTTCTGTTTTACTTGGCTGCAGCTCCATCCAGTTAGAAAACAAGTATTGTCAAAGGACCCATAAAAACCCATTAGAGAGGAAATTTCTGTACAGTATTCTGATGCAAGAATGTCAACATCACCTCCACAGCAATGAAATAACAAAATACCTGATAAATAAACAAAGCATCAGATGATAGGCAATATATTCTGAAGGACAAAAAGAAGGAAAACTTGACTGATAGGAGGTTAGTATCAGCAAGACTTGTAGATTTAACTGTTGAGAAAGTGGCAGAATACACTGCTTGTGAAGGCTGTAACGGTCTTTAGGGAATGTTGGTAGTGGCAGAGGTGAAAGCTGAGCCTGCGACAAGGCGAGGGGATAACTTCTCAGCCTGCCAAGGTGTTTTATGATTCTACAAAAAAAGTCAAGCTAAGAAATTCTTGATTCCCTAGGGGGCATCAGTTGGACAAGAATTCTTTGTTCTTTGATATTTTTATCTTACAGTTCATTTGAATTCATAGCCTGAACAGTGGCTGCCTTCTCATTATCAAAGCTTTTTCTTCACTCAGCAGATTAGACAAAGTTCAAGTATTCTTCTGGCCTTTGCAAAGTTTGGTCAGGTCCTGAGTACAATATAAAAGGACAATAATATGACATACTGTTCAGCTATAGCATGCATGCCTACACACTCATTTAGCTGCCAATCATCTGCGTTGCCAGCATTTATGGTTATCTAAAGAAGATGGGAACAGGAGGACATCAAACTACTCTGATCCTGCACAGTCTTGTGCTTAAACAATTGCCTGGTACAAAATGGTGGTGAATGTCTTCCATAGCAAAGTGGCAGAATGTCAGTATTTTATTCAGCGGAGAGTGCAGGTCGCAGTGCTTCGTGAGTGCTAGGGAAGGACAAAGGCTCCCCGTGAGAGTGAACAGGTTGTTAGTGCCTGCCTGCCTGCCTTGCTGAGGACCTCTGCCTGCAGATTATATTTTTCCTTGGTGTCTGCCTTTTTAGGGCTTTTTGCCAGACATTGTTTTCTCATGTTGGAAACCACTGTAGGCCTCGCTGGCACCTAAATTTCTGTCTGAGCCAAGCACTTTCACTCAAGGGCAGAAAAGTAAGAGCAGATGGAACCCACTCGTGCAGAAGGACTACTAACATAAGGGATTGCATTGTGTTTTTATCATTATGTGACAGACGGCTCTCTACTGGTAACCTTCCCATAACTTATTAATTCTTTCCCCATTATGATTTATACTTTTATTTTCATTTACTTCTCTTGTTCAAGCCAGTCGAGTCAAGATTTATGGATGTTTCTGGTTCAAACACCAAATCATGCTATTAAAAATGTGATAATCAGACTGTAGCAAGGCCAGAGATTTTGACTGATGGGCCAGAGCATTTCCATGGTCACTGTTGCATTCCAGCGCCAGCCCCGACTCGAGTCACTGCCTGTGCCCTCTGGTGGCTGATTCCCACGTGTGATCACTAGGTTCCCACTGAGCAGCAGGAAATTCACGGTGTGCAAAGAAATTACCTGCATCCCTCATGGCACTACGATGATTTTGATAAATGAAAATTACTTTACTGTAAAAAGCATCTGTTTAAAGGACCGATGTCTGCAGAGATATGTTTGCTGATTGTCAGGCTGAAAAGTCTCCTTTTTGCCCTTTCCATTTTCTTCTCCAATACTTTTCTCATCTAGTAGCAATTTGTAATGGCCTACCATTTTAGTCACCTTTTTTTTAACAGTAGTTTGCTGAGAGGAAGAAATGGCTTTACCTAAAGTGGAATGGCTTTAGCTGAATGGAAGGAATTTATTTTCAGTTGACTGGTACTGGCTGTAGTAGTTTAATAAAAGACCAGACTCACGGCTTTACTATTTTTCAGTCACATAAGGAGACAAGTTTTTAACTGAGTGATTTTTATTATTCCTAGAGTTACAGTAACGGCAATGTGCAACATGGATTTTAGTCGCTTTCCCCTGGACACACAGACATGTTCCCTGGAGATTGAAAGCTGTAAGTAAAGTGGAGGTGTAGGGGAGACAAGGGCTGCACCCCACGGGCACCCAAACTGTGTTATACCAATAATTAATTGTATCAATAATTATTATACCAATAACTAAACTGCTGCTACATTCTAACCAAAGTCATCACACTTCAACACTAAGAAAAGCTCCGCGCCCATATCTTTTCAGTAGAATTAGATGGTGTTTGCAACAAGTGTTTTTAAAAACCAGCTGTGAGCACTGTCTTGCCAGTGGCCCCGAATGCCAGCCAGGCTGCCCCACTGCCACCCCAACCCTGAGGCCCTGGGCCACTTGCCTGCAGCTCAGCAGTCTCCAACAGCACCTGTTTGCCCAGGTGCCCTCAAACACACAGATCAATGGATGTACGCCCTTTATGGGCACCTCCTGCTCATCCGTGGTGTAGAAAGCACAGCGGGGTAGTGACACTAACTGCCTTCCCCTTATGCTTTTAGTCCTGTTTGAGATAAACCCACCTTATGACCTTTGTCCCAAGTATGATGCACATGTGAATTGACCAGATTTCATATAACAACATTTTAAAATTGTGGCTTTTTCGAGTTATTTTCTTCTCCTTCTTAAGCTTGCAATAAGAAATGACAATCTTAATTCTGTTTTAATACATTTATATGTGAGGTTTTTTCCTCCCTGTCTGAAAAGAGCTGCTACTAAGCCCATCTGAAAGGATTAACATTACTGTTACTTCCACATGTATTAAAAAACCAAGTAATGTTCATGTGTGTATCATAGGCAGAAAGTTTACACAGGAGTTTTTCCTCCTGCATGCCTCAGACAATTGATAGAGTGTTCCTCTTGTCACCTGAAGCAGGTTCTTTCTGCTAAGGCTCCTTTTCTTTGCTTCTGATTTTAGGAGGTTTACAATAAAGACTTTTTCAAGTTCTGATGCAGTGGGTTACTTGACACATATATTATATGTGTGAAATTATGATTAGAGAAACAGGAGGGTTTACAAAATGTACCAGGCCTCAGGCCTGAGGGCTGTGACAATGAGCTAGTCCAGTCCTTGTCACAGCCATACCCACCACCTAGGTGGGAGGCATTTGAGAATGTGACCTTTTTAGCTGGGAGCTCTGAGGTAGCCAGGAGGGCTGTGTGCACACCCTCGGCTGTGGGGGTGGTAGCAGCTGTCTTGGTGCACTATCCTGAGTTTGCTCTGCTTCCCTAGATGCCTACACAGAAGATGACCTTATGCTCTACTGGAAGAATGGGAACGATTCCCTAAAAACAGATGAGAGGATATCGCTGTCCCAGTTCCTGATTCAGGAGTTTCACACCACCACAAAGCTTGCCTTTTACAGCAGCACAGGTGGGCAACCGGAGCACCTGCCAGAGAGTGGGCTGGGGGAAGAAGGGGTGCTACCTGTCTCTTGACCTTGGCTGTGGAGGCCTGTCTGCAGGGGGTTCTCTCTGTGTCCCACCAGACCTGCCACACTTCTATACCAACTTGGCTGCCCCCGCCACACACTTCCATCTTAATGGTCACGTAGTCTGGAAAGCTAATCCCTCTTCAAGGTCACACCAAGTTTTAACTTGAATTAAACTCTCTGATGGCATAGGTTATATTTTCTGGAAAATATCAGCCTGAGAGATGCTTCAGCTTTGATAGCTGGTTCAGTAAGGAGTTTTTTCTGTAAATTGCAATGATCTGCAAACTGTGTTTTCATAAAAGAATATTAGTAGCTTTTCCCCTGATGCAACATCACCATATCTGAAAGTTGTCTGATGTTGGTGTAGCTTCTCTTTTTCATTCTCGCTGTTTCACAGGGTGGTACAATCGCCTCTATATAAACTTCACTTTACGCCGACACATCTTCTTCTTCCTGCTTCAAACCTACTTCCCTGCCACTCTCATGGTCATGTTGTCCTGGGTGTCCTTCTGGATCGACCGACGAGCAGTTCCTGCCAGAGTCCCTTTAGGTAAAAGCAATTTTGTAGTCAGGAGACCTAAGAGACAACCACAGCCTTGACCATCAAGATGAAATCCCTGGTCCCACGCACTGCCCCCGTGTTTCCTTGAGGCATGGAAATCAGCTATGCCACACACATGTGCCCCAGGGACAGGGCATGTGTCCCCTCATGATGCAAACTCTCCAGGTGCCCTGCAGTGCCAAGTGAGTTGCTTTCCCACAAGATGCACCTGGAATGAATCAGAGAGCAAACGTCTCACTCTGCTTTTATTGCCCTAACAGAGACAGGGCATGTGTGCAGCCAAGGTGTCAGTATCCTTCAGAGACTTCAGTGAGCGAGAAGGTGAAAATCACTGTCAGCAGCCCTGACAAAATTTCAGTTTATTGAGTTTTGCTAGAGGAGGGAGGGTGGAGGTAACACAGCTGAACTGTGCTGTGCAGTTCAACTTGTTAAATGAATTTGCCCTGCAGTCTGAGGGATTCAGCTTCCTCTTTTGCAGCATCTTTCAGAGAGATGAAGCCATATGTCACAGGAGTCACCATAGGAGCAGAACTGTGATATGAACATAAATCTTATTCTAAAGTGGATGCTTTGCCCTCAGCAAAATGCTGTTTGGCTTTTTTTGCAGATTCTGAGCTCAAGCTTGCTTCCTCTTATTCCAGGCAACATGCCTCAGGATTGTATTTATTCTTAAAATCTTGTTCCTCAGTGGAGAGAATATAGACAGACATAATAGAGATGGCAATAGGGCAGTTCATGTCTGAATTTAGAAACAGCAGCCACTGCCTTGAGACATCATTAAAAGAAGCATAAGGGTTTGGGCCATGGCTTTTCAGAAGATGCAGGCACTGCCTTAGCAGTATTTTTAGCACTTGGGTACTCCTATGACTTCAGTCCTTTGTGCTTATCTACATAATTTCAACTCCCAAAGTAATCACTAATGTGACACAATTAGCCCCTGAAACGAGAGGGCTGTAGAGAGGCTCTCTCAGAGCCAGGGTAATGCTGAACTACAGGGGCTTCTGCCCTTGCTCATGTGCTCATTGTGCTTGCCCAGGGTGTAAGGTGGGACAGCACTGCTTTGTGGGGCACCATTAATGCCTGATTTTGCTCCAGTGAAGGCACAGAGCAGGTGTGAGAGTCAGCTGGGGACTTCTGTGACATCCCATGAAGGAGGACTTCCCAGGGGAAGTCCAGCATACAGAAAACATAGGGGAAACAGGTAAAAGCGGCAGCTTCGCTTGTGTCCGTGCTGCAGAGGGGTTGAACTAGAAGCTGGGATACCCAGAATCATAGAGTCATAGAATGTCTGAGTTGGAAGGGACCCATAAGGATCACTGAGTTCAAATCCATGTACTTGTCCTGAGCCTGGAATGGGGTGCAGCCAGCATAGGGCCAAAGTGCTGCTGCCCGACCATGGGGTGAGAGGCTGGTGGTGTGGTGAGGAACCAGGCTAGCAACACCCTGAGAACAGAATTAGAGCTGTGCTCACCAAACAGGCAAGAAAATCCCAGTTACAAATCAGGGCTGCCTGGACCCTCCTTAGGCAGTGAAACCCATTGCCCAAATGTGAAAAAGATATTGCAAGATAAATTCAGATGTCAGGAAATTGTAAGAGCTGCTGTATTTGTGATGAAGAGTCTGGTTTGAAAGCGTCTTATGGTCTTTTCTGCTGGTGTATTCCCAGGGATAACCACTGTGCTCACCATGTCCACGATCATCACTGGGGTGAATGCCTCCATGCCTCGTGTTTCCTACATCAAAGCAGTGGACATCTACCTGTGGGTCAGTTTTGTGTTTGTGTTCCTGTCGGTGCTGGAATACGCGGCTGTGAATTACCTGACAACAGTGCAGGAGCGGAAGGAGAGGAAACTGCGGGACAAGGTGAGGTTTTCTATCTCCAATGTCATTTTATTGCCCCTGGGAAAAGGTGTGGCAAAAGCCTGGAAATGTTCAAAGCTTTGCAGCTGCAGTGTGCTGCCCTCAGCTGCCTGGGAATAATGCAGTTCGTGCAAAAAGACACCAGCAGTGAGGCATTCCCGGTTATAAAGGTTGGCCACACACAGCCCACGCCTAAGCTCCCTGCTCTTTCTTTGGAGTCTGAGCACACTAACTCCCTCTAGGTACAGCCCTCCACCACCTGTATAGATGGCATAGGTTTTAGGATTTTACCTTTAAATATTTTTTTTTTTACTGAAGATTAAAACCTGTGGATAGAATCAGTTGGATTCTGCATTTTGGGTTTCAGATGACATGACAGAAATGCCCCACTTTTGTCTATGCACAGTCTAAACTTATACAATGGTCTCAATTTTCCCATTCTGCTGTTGTTACATTAAATTTTAGCTAAAATTTCAACCTAAGATCTCTCCAAATGGGACAGGGTTCATGCATTCCTTCTTGTGGTTTTCCTCTGTCCTCCTCTCTGATTTTCTCAGCTGCAAGGCACAGGTCCAACCTTTATTTACACTCTGATACCTGTGCCTAAGCCAAAGGAGCTTTTCCACAGACAGGCCTGCTCTCTCCCTGAGTGCACCTGTGCCTTGCAGACATGGAAGTGGAGATGGAAAAAGCTGCTGCCCAGCTCCACCATTTTGTTCTTCCTTTTGTATCCCAGCAGCCTGAATCCCCCAGGCCTTTCCCCACCTCTGTGGGGTGGAAGGAGGAGAGGGATGTCTGTAACTATGTGGACGCAGCTCAAACCCTTGCTGCCCTTGTCTGTGCCCGCAGCCTGCCTGTGCATGCAGCCCACCTCAGCCCCGACCCATGATGGTGGACGGCAGCTACAACGACGGGGACGTGAACGAGCTGGGCCACTTCATGTCCGAGAATGGGGACAAGCAGGACCGGATGATGGTGCAGCTGGCACTGGGCTCGGAGAGGGGCTCGGCCAGGAGAAAAAACCAGAGATACGTCAGCATGCGGATCGACACCCATGCCATCGACAAGTACTCCAGGATAATATTCCCTGGGGCATACATTCTATTTAATTTGATATACTGGTCCATTTTTTCATAAAGATTCATAACTTTTGTAGTCACAGAGCATTGTGACATTAAATGAAACTACAGTCTCACAGGCTAACAAAAAGAAAATAGAGAATTGTTTTAATTGGGAGGAAGATTGATTTTTTCCAGGATTTAAATTTTTTTTTTATTAGAGGCAACTCATCTGTGGCATAAATAATTGTGGAAGTTTCACATGTCAGCAAAATATAGGACATACAATCTAAAATTTTATACTTATTTAAAGATGTGCTATGTTCCTTCTTGTGCCTCACAGGCCACTGTAAACTATTTTAACAAGTGACTATAATTTCCAGTTGCTTATATATGGTGCATCTTCCATTTTGTGCCCCTGAAATCCTATTTCTCTGAGTACCTGAGTGTATGCATACATCTCTCAACTCAGCAGACTGACCACATTCAATACCAATGAATACAAGAATATGCAAATACTTGCATGTTTGCAGGATGAGGTCAGAAATGGTAATTACAAACACAAAATATCCAGTACCGGGAAACTCTTTGGCAATGTTGTTGATGGCTGTCTTGCTTTCATAGCTCAATGCATGGCTCATTAGCAGTACTGCACTGACAGGTCCACATAGCAATACTTTCAGACTTGTGCTTTGTCTTAATAGTATTTAAAACATGGAAATATTTCAAAACTGTTTTGACAAAGTTTTTAAAATATGGGTTGCAATGTACATTTAATAAGGAATGAACAAAAGCCAGACTTCCTGCAATGCTAACCAAATCCTCTGGGAAACACAGGAGCTCTCCTTGGATCTGCTTATTTGGATCACTGGTAGTTTTGCTCTTGAGTTTCCTGGGAAAGGGTTTCTCTACAAGAAGACAGTCTGTTGTGTACAAAAAAACCCCCCAAACTACGTCAGGAGAAGCCTCTTTCTTCTGCTATAGTCTGGGCATTACCAGCCTGTATAAGCCTGAAAACCTGCTGCTGCCTGCGATGCCAGCAATAGTTGTACTCGCTTCCAGGAAAATCCAGGTTCATCTGTTTGTAGTAAAAGCATAATAGGAAGGTGCTCAACAGCTGACAAAGCAGTAATAGAAACTTTACAAGAGATACCATGCCAAAAACTTCTGAATTAGGTAAGAAAGCGGCTTCCACCATAAGACAGCAGCTCCACTGCAGACACAGGTACAACTAACAGAATCTGCTTTCACGCTGCATCCATCCCCCAGCATCCTGCAGCCCACCATGCCCTGAGGGAAGGCTCAGCACCTTCTAAGGCAGAGCAAGGGGACACAGATGGAGCTGGGGGCAGTTGGCACTGACTTAAGTTCCAACTTTCCAACACAGTGTCTGCAGAGGTGCCAGTCAGTGTGAATACTTCATTTGGAAAAGGCAGAATCTGTCATGCAGAACTGATAAAATAGTTCGGGAAAACAAGAATCAGTTGAATGGAATCAGGGGCCTTTACAACACCAGCAGCACCAAAGGTGTCTCAGAATTGTGATCATTCAGTTGTTCTGCTGCCACATGTTATACACCTATGTCCAGAAAGCTACCTGAGGGTTTGCATTCACAGGACTTCAAACACACACATACTTTTGCACACAATTGCAGAATTCACTACTGCCTGCACAGCAGATACTGTTGTGTTTTACAGGTGGAGCTGCTCTGAGCATCAGACCAAAGCAGTTGTGACTCCAAAAGGAGAGTGAATCTTCTTACATGACACCTGCCCTGGCCTGCCTGTTCTGTCACTCTACCATTAGGCATGTGACACAGTCACTGCAGTTGTTTGAACACTGCTGGTTGTTGTTTTTATATCCTATGTAAATAAATGTTACATAAACATACTCAGCTTTTCTTACAACTGCTAAAATTGTGATCTGAAAAACTACCTACACTCATCTCACAGCTACACTCCACAAGTAAGGCAGTAAAACCACAAAAGCTAAAAATCATTGAAGGACACACCCACCCATAAGATAGTTCTACTACTTATTTCTACATAGGTTTTTCTTCTCACAAGCATTCATACTATCATAGCTTCATTTTATCAAGTCCCCTTCATATCATATTATTCTCCTGTAAGTTTTTTCAAGAGATTAAAACATGCCTTTTCTCTTTTTCTTAAAACCTGTAAACATTTCGGTCAAATGAAAGTAGAAAGGTCACTCTGGCAAAAGCAAATGAAAGGTCAACCACCAGGTTTGCCCACCCTACCTTATTCCTTATTCTGATGGCACCTTCCCCTCCAAAAAGCTCCAAGATTTCTTGGGCAAACTTGCACAGGAATGTATTTGGATTCTCAGTATTAAAAGAACCCCTTTATTTCTACAATTTAAGAGTAGCATGAACAGGAGTGCCAGATTTTATAGTAAGCTTTTCAGCTCCATAAGAAGCTTAATGTTCTGTAGTTTGCTGCAGTACGGTACATTCCTTTATAGACTCATTAATCTGACACTACATACATTACTTGGCATTTGATCAGTATATTAAGGGAGATTTTGAAGATGCAAATGGGAGCTGGACTTTTGAATTCCCTGGCTTTTAGTGGGAACCTGGTTTCTAACTTCCCATGGGATTTTTCAAAATTTTCCTTTCAGCACAACTCCCTAAACTGATTCCCCAACCTCAGTCTTTGGATTTACACTGTTAATTTACTTGTGTTTTATTTGGGAAATTCTAGTGCCTTTTCAGTCTTATATAAATGTGTATATACATGTATTCTATAACTACAGAATATGTCACATACAGTCAGTATTTGCTATCAGCAACTGTACTCATTAAACATATTTACATACACACTTTTTGGCTTTTAACCTTTCACTTTATGGGTTTTGTATCCAATCATTAACACTCTACTCCTTTCCACTTCCACAATAAATCAGACAGGTTTGTTTGCTTTTGTTTATTTCTAGAAACACTCAAAATCACAATAAAACTTCACATTTGTACAGCATCGTGTGTTTTCTGCCTTCAAAATCATGATCTCCATGAGTTTATACATGTATGTAAGACCTTTTTGCCCACGACCTGATCCAGACGAATACCAAATGTCCTTTAATCTGGTCATGCTGGTAGAGCTGGAGAGTCCTAGGTTTTCACAGGCACGGCTCTGATAAGAAGCCGGCATGCACACTCCCGATCACCATGATGATGACACTAAGCTTTCCATCTCAGACTGTGTGTGTTACAGTCCTTGTTCTTCTTGCTTTGGGCAATACTCTGCAATTTCTTTGAGATTAACCCAAAGCCCAGCCTGGAACGAGGCTATTTACAGAAGGCAGGCCTGTGTGTATTGTGGATAGATACAGGTTCTGCCTGTGAGCACATCTAGCTAGGTTCTAGATTCGAAGGCTGAAGCCTGTGGTAGTCTTTAAGGATGATGATAATTACTGGTAGGGTGAAGCAACAACGAGGCAAACTTCAGTGTGCAACTGAGAAGCTGTGGATACCCCATCCCTGGGAGTGTTCAAGGCCAGGCTGGAGTAGAAAAAGAAATGATTCTATGGATAGTGAGAAGGCATGAAGAAGTAGATGGCCTTCTAAGCTCCCTTCAAACCCAAACCAATCTGTGATTCTCTGAAACTCTAGAGCTATCATAAACAACAGCACCGTATTTTTACACTATCCTCAACCATGTGGACTTCATTAGAACTGAAGCATTTGGCTTCTCACTTTATTTAAAAATAAGGATGATAGATGCAGTTGTAGTTTGAGAAAAATCCTCAGCGAGTTTGTCAGATACTTTTGGCTTCCATTAGAGCCTAGATGAATGTAAACCAGCAGCGATCTTACCCAACTTTGGCTTAGTAGAGTTTGGGTATGAACACTTACGTAGGATGCACTTTTGCTCCCCAGTAAGAACAAAATGAGGGTGGCAGCAGCAGTCGACAAAACAGTCTGGTGGACAAAGGCTCTGTGGAGGGTACCTGCAGGACAAGGAAATTGCAAACCTCAGGGGTAAAAAGGAAATAATGTAGACTGACTTTTTGTTATTTCAAAATTATTTGTTCCTAAACATTTTTCTTGAAATAAAAGACTGTTTTAAGGAATGCTGTTAGCAAGTTATGAGATCATTCAACAAATACTAGAGCGTTCAACATCTCATGTGTCGTGACTCTTCCTCAGAGGAACATAGTCCTGCTCCTTGTGACTGCAATGGGAGCGGGTAGAGCACTCACGGAGGGGAAACAGTTATAGAAATAAGATTCACAAGAACATTAAACTGCTTCCCATTTATGGCTTGAAGAAAGGCTGCTGGGCTCTTCTACGCCAGGAACACAGCAGGTTGCAAGTCCTCTCCTTCAAATCTTTTCATAAAAAATAAACCCATCACATTTCATGTTTTTTGTTTTAAACCAGGTGTATCTTTTACTCAGGTTCTAAGACAGATACTAAATAAGGAAATACAGTAGCTTGGTAGGTGGGCAGAGGTTTTAAGTTCTTCATGACATCTGGACATAATCACCTCATCCTTTCACAGCTGTGATTTGCCATCAGCTGCTCAGAATTATTTCAGCCATTACAATTCATCACCTCCACATTTTGATTAATGACTGAGAATACTATTCCTGACAAACATTCCAATATTCTTAAATTACAAACACCTTGGGGAAGACTGCAGTTAGGACAACTTAAAAAGCATGCCAGATATTTTCATATATGTGTGATTTATGAGCACAAATGACTGAAAAATCAAAGTTTTATTCCCACAGGAACTAAGTTTCTCCCATACGTAGTATCACTGTGACAGTAAAATCGCAAGGTTAATTCCCAAACTGCTTTAGTTCAGGACCTCAAGAATGAACATTCTGAGACAAACTGGAATTATCTTTCATGGGGAGCAGAGAAAGGAGGCTGAATGAGGATTCAAGGATTTGGCAAATGAAGCCAAAATCACCTGACCTAGTGTTGGTGATAATCCCACTTCAAACTGGAGGCTAGACCAGCTTTAGCCTAACAGAGATCCTTCAGAGATCACTCATAAGATCACATTCCTACAATTCTATCAATAGAATGTTGGTAACAGTTAAATATGTTTTAATAGTTAAAACAGTTAAAACAGCCCTAAGATTATAAAGACTAACACTAAATACTGTATTTGAAAGGCATTAACCCTCACAAATGCAGACCAAAATGGAAAGCTTAAAACATCCTCGATCCTACATAATCATAAAAAACCAGGGGGAAAAAAGAAAAAAAAAAAATCAAACATGCTACTCAAATAAAACCATGCAGTATCCCAATATTAAGCAAAGGACAAGAAAATTCAATCACAATTAAATTCCTTTATTAATATCAACTCATCTTTAATCAGTACTTCAATTCCATTTTAATTCCACCAATGATTACAACAAAATGAAGCCACGCTTTTAGTTCAGAGAAGTTTAATTAACTGATCTTGGATATGATGCTGCCGAGAAGTCTGGACAAAGAGAACTGGGAAGGCTTTAATGTACACCAGCTTGTAGGAAACACAACAACACAGCATATGCTATCTATGCGGGATCCAAACACTCCATCTTAAAAACAGCAAAGCAACGAGCTAAGCAGTTCTTGCAGGAGGAAATAAAAACTCCTGTGTGCTAAGGAAATCAATGCGCTAGCCTGTTAACCCAGTAGATCTTAATGAACTGCAGTTGTGTCTGAGAACTGGCAAGGCAGACTGTAAATTAAAAGTTAAGGAAAAGATTCCTTTGACAAACCTTAGAACAAATTTCAGTTGGACTTAGTATTCAGCTTACTATCCTGGACATACCTATCACTCACAGTCCCACCTTCATCTGTTTCATGCATGCATCCATGAAAACCATTTGCTAACGAACGCAAGGATACTGGTGTAAAATTAAAGTGAATATAGAATTCAATAGACTATAAATTCTGAATAGAATTTTAGAGTTTACCATTTAGACACTGTTAAAAAAAAGGTTTCTGAAAGTCAGTTATTCTGACTTCCTGGGGAACAGTTTGCCTGCCGTCCTTTCTGAAGCTTACAGTAATACCTGTGCTTAGGAAAACATTAATCACTAAGTTGCTTTCTCATTCCATCTGTCCACTGACTTCTTTTCTGTGTACTCACGAGATCCTTTAACCAGTGAATTAAAAGACATCCTAACATCTTTGTGCACACAGAACACCACCTAAATAAAACTGCAGTATTAATGTCTCTGGGAAGCAAAAAACCAAGGATTAAATGGACTAACCATGCAACACACAGAAAGGACAACTGGCAGGACTTAACAGATCTGCTGCTTAGGACATGGGAACAAACAGGTTACAGAAGGCAGTTACTGCACCAGCAATCCTCACTGCAAGCTCCTCTGAGCTTAGTAGAGGGGCTTGCACGCAACCACTTATTGCTTCATGGCACCACACTTAGAGCTTTGCAACACAGATTTCCACTGGTTTAGCTAAATTTATACACCTCCTTCAGATCAATTAAGTTAATGCAACACCTCATGTGGACACCTGTATTGCCTCAGAGCAGCATTTTTCCTGCAGTAGTTTAAATGTGTTAATTTAAACAAATAAACATTTAGTTGCTTCCCAATTTTGTAATCCATGATTTCTCCATGACACCTCCAAAATTTTTTAGGAGGAAAATCAGAGCGTTTCAGGACAATCAAGTTGTACAGATTGCATTTCCATACAAACAGCTCTCTTCTATTTCTAGAAGCTACTATTATCAAAACCAGGTATATCTCCAAACATAGCCCCTTCTCTCCAGTGAAACCAGCTCATGTTTTAAGTCTCCATCTTGTCCCAAGGGAAGTGACTGACCAGAAATTTCATGAAAACTTCACAGATCAGATTCAGCATATGATCACTGAATGAAAAGTGCTTATTTTAGAACAAAACCTGCCATACTTCCTTTATAAGGAATCTTACTACAGCACTACATAGAAAACCACTGACAAGGGATCTAATCACTGTAGTTTATTCAGCACTGCAAATTAAAGACAACATATTTGAGATCTCTGTATGAAATTCATCACCATATTGAACACAAACATTAGAGCTAGATGAAGTTTCACATTTTTGAGAGCAATGATACTATTTGCTTCTCCTAAAGTCCAAATAAAATAAAATCATCATTTCCTCAGCTATGTATTCATCCAGCCCCTACTGGGATTTAAATACAGCATCCCCATTAAAAGCCAGTCCTACTGAGAAAGTTTTAACAAAGTTTAGTGGGATGCACATGCTCCTACACCAACACCAGATTCTTTTTTAGGTTCTACTGGATTTATTTGCTCCTCTTCTTTCAGCTTCATTTCTCTAAAGTCTTCTCTAACTTCTTCTAACAGACCTGGCTTGAAAATGACATCCAGTGCTGTCATTGCCAAAGCTTTGGCTGTGCGCAAGGCATAGAACTGAGCAGTCTGAGACCCTGCAGAAAAATAAGTAAGAGGAATTTCAGGTTTGATTACCAATGTTTAAACCACTTGCTTACTGCATAAGGCATATTTTATAAAATAAGATCTGTAAGTTTCAAGATCTGCAAGAATATTTTCTTAAACATCAACTTGCATGAAGTAAACCTATTTTCCCATGCCTCAAAACACTTTTTCCCTTGCAAGTACTTAATTTTCTGCCACTCATATAAACAACTAAGAGAGAGAACAGGAAAGTGAGCGTTCACATCATGCTCTTTAGAAAATGTGGAGTTTTATAAGCTAGCACTGTTACGTTTCCGAAGTATTGTGTTTTACGAGTTAAAATGACTTCTATCTTTCAGCTCATGTTTAGAAATTCTTCTGAATATGCTGTTATAGATAATCCCTCTAATTTCTTCTGTCCAGATAGATTTATCAAATCAGGCTTTTAGTATGAGGAGTGGTCATATTACCCACATACATGTAATCTTAAACACAAACCCAAAAATTCTACATTTTGTCAGCATTTTCTCCAACTCTACTATTAATGTTAATTGTTTCAGGGTCTGTACTCAGCTCAGACCACATCATGCTTGACAAAAGCAAGCCTGTTTCTTTAAAGTATTCACATGCAGCCAGTTTCAGATCTAGTACTTAAGACTTTTAAACATTTACTACACAGTAGCTTTGAATACCAGTGAAACATGGGAAAGCTTTAATTCTCTGTAATTTGAAATATTTCTAATTTCTAGATTTGCTGTAGTGAGCAGTCAGCAAGCAGTCTATACAATGCTTAAGGATTCCAAATACAAACCTTTAACCCTTTTCACTTCCACTCACCTGCAGCTTCTGTGTACTGCTCAGTATGATTCAGTGCATCAGAACCAATATAAAAATAAGGATGAAGCCCAGGGACCACAAATGTAACATTTCCAAAGTCCGTGGAACCTAGAAGCACCATAGAGATTTTTTTAATGAAAAAGTGTTGGGCAGTTTTGAATGCTGTAAGAAAATGCATGATAGACATTCTCTCCAGCCCATATCTAAAGTGGAATATCCTTTGCCCCAAACACTAAAATAAAAACATTCCTAATGAGTCATTATCCATACATATATCTCCTGTCACCAAGGTGTTTTCCCTAACTAACCATCTTCAGGTGCTGCTCTCCAGTGCGCTTTTGATCAGTGATCAGTTACTGGACTGCAAGGAAGATGTATCAGCATGTTCCTACTCCTTTTACTGCTCATTTTTTATCAAGCATCTCCTGATAGTAAGCTGTTAATTCAGAAACAGGAAAGCTGCAAACCTTGGGAGCTTCAGGCAGTTCAGCTATTTTCCAGTTAGAGCCCTTAGAACTAGGCCCAACAATTTCTGCTTCTCACCAATATGCAAATATTCAGCATTCTGTAGGGGACTAAAGTAGAAACTAATAATCTTGAAACAAAAACAGATTGAGGGTAACAGTTTTTTCCCCATGTGTTTTGATTATTCTCAGTTATGGAAATTCTAATGGCACAAGCACCCCTGAAACAAAATCAAAACTAGACTCCAGACAAAATACCGGGGCTTTGTAGACAAACACCTGATACCAATGCTGCAGATTTTAATGATGATTCTTTCATGCCTATCACTTTCAGTATGTTATCTAGCACCTATCTCACAGCCTTATCTACTCAAAGATATCATCCCAAAGTAGAAGATTCTTCACAGTAAATTATCCAAGAGTTTACAACTACATCCCAAGTGCTTTTTTTTTTTTATTATACCAAACAAGCAATCGCCTCATTATTTGTTAAAATGACATTTCAAAGCTGGAGAAATTAACATACCAGTTATTGTGAAATCCAGATACCACAGTAAGTATTGTTTTGTAGCAGGGAAAAATAGGGATCACCCACTAAGATCTCACTTAAATTTTTGGGGCCAGAGATTCAAGAATTTGTTTCTTTAGCAATTGTGTATAAAATGACTGTTTCAAAGATTTAAAATTAATTGTAACACACCAGATAGCCTCTATATCGTGGTAATTTATGAAGAGAAGATACTGCTAATGCCTTAAGATTTAGTAATCAAATGATTGAAGAATATAGATTTTACTTGGAAGCCCACAGTTCGTGAAAGTGAGTCCACAGAGCCTACGTTATAAGGACAAGAGCTTGCTCTTTACTCTGCTTACAGGTAATGGAAACAGCAAAGCTTGTTTAAAAACACATCTTCCCATAAATTTAGGATGCATTTTAAGAAAATCCAACTCTTGGCACAGCAACAAGTTGTTTTAATTTCCAGTAGTCTGCACTACTGATTCATTCTTTGGTCAACCTGGACAGATAAACCAGAAGTTCTGCATATTCCGGACTAAACCAAGGGTTCTAGACCTGCTTTACTATGTCCCAATACATAAACTGCTGCAAAGACTGTGCTGCCCTTTTCCATACTCTCACTTAGCAAACAAAACATTAGAAATTTCACTGCATCATAGCTCTAAGTCATGTCATTCCTCCTAAATTTATATCCATATTCAATGCACTATCAGTTGACATGTTATTTTTGCTGAATAGAAGGGATTTAAATTGGGTATTTTCTAGTAATATGGAAACACAAAGTCCAGGCAGCTTTTAATAAAAAGGCGACAGCTAAATCTTCTCTATCAGTAAAAATGTTACACCCTTTATGGGAATAACATGGAAGTATGTTTAGAACATCAGGTGTTCCAGTGGTTTCCATACAAACATCTGAAATCATATGCTTGCTAGACACATGCAGATTGGGATTCCTTCTAGAAGCATAAATAATTGCAGTTATCAATGCAATACACATAATCCCGCACTATCTTCAATAGAGAGATATTGGAGTTCCAGCCTCTCAAAAATATATCCTGAAGCCTCTTCAAGTCACTGAATATTTAATGCAGTCAGTATTACCACAAACATGAACAGAAGGGAAAACACAAAAGATTCCAGGAAATGTTTATATACAGTCCCAAACTTGAAAAGTGGAATTTTCAAAACATACTAGACCTTCTTCAGCTTTTCTTTATCAGTCTTGTGCACAGGAAGCCAGTGAACCCCAGGAATACTAAATTTTGAGCAGACTAAGTTGTCACAGGTGTGGGTGCCTGAGCTAAGGCATGTTTAACTAAGCCATCTGCTTTAGGAGGGTATGGATATCCTGTAGTAAAGCTACCCTATGATCAGCAGACGGAGAAGCAGGTGCTGGCACCTGGTCCAAGCTAGCTCAGTTTCACATTATGTCACACCACCCTGGCTTTGTGCCCAGCGAGCAGAGCTGTGCGGGACACACCCAGAGACGTGTGATTTGCTGTACTCAAGGAAGCCTTGGCGACGCTTATCTGCCTAGAGCGATACCTGGGAGCAGACCGACACTAACACCCATGCAGAGGTGGCAGCGAGTACGCTCATCTCTTAACGACTGTCCTGCTGCACAGACATGGAGAAGCAACTGAGCTATCTTCCTTCCCTTTCAACAGAAGAAACTGATATCCTAAAAGAAAACATTGAAAACCACATGAAAACTAAACAGAAATAGAGGTCTCGAAAAAGACGACACAAAATACTCAACCCCCCCCCAGAAAAGGGTAGCAGACAAAGTTCCACTCCTATGGCTCTGGAGACTGCGCTTTGTTATGTCTCCTGAATTCCCACTGCAAAAATTCAGAGGAGAAGCTGTGGAAAGAAAATTCAGTAAAACCTGCTGCACTAGGAGATAAAAAAGCAATTTCCCAAGCACATTTTGACATTTGACATGCAATTCAAGGACAGGACAGCCATATGGGGAGTTTTGGTTTAAGCAAGTTAATGGTTAACATTTAGCATATCATGTAACTCACATATGAAAGCCCTATTGCAACTGGATGTCTGTGCAAAGTTCGCTTCAAGTCCTCTGAACAAAAGCAAGATTACCGATATTCATGAGTATCCTTACTACAATGGTTTGGAGAAACCAACTAGCAGAGCTCCAGAAAGTTGCACTACAGTAAACATTCTAAGGTTCCTCAGCCCCTGTCTTTAGCTAAATGAGCAAAGTAGTAAATCTTATTTGTATTACACTGAAGAAAGAAGGAAGAAATCTGCCTTTAGTTATAATTTGTTTTTAAACACAATGAACCAGTGTTTAATTTGGAAGGGAAGTAAGCAATAGAAAAAAAAAACCCATTACCATTAGATACCAAGAGTACCATTAGATACAATGTCTTCCCTACCCACAAAAAAAAAGTTTGGAGAGCTGCTCCTAAACACCAAGTTTGTCCAAACTCCAAAGGTAATCGGCATTTAATATAGAGAAGATAAGTACCACAATCAAATTAATTAGAATAACTTTTTACTGAGAACAGTATTTTCCTTCTAAGAGAAAAACCTTTAGCATGAATGGAGTAAAAATGTTCATAAATACAATTAAGATCAGTAGTGAAGGCTAGAAGCATGAGCAGAAGTTGAAACTTGAACAGAGCTCCTGTAGGAAGAGTTTGAAAAAAAAAGTGTTAAGGATAATGAGAAACCCACCTCAGCATTCAAGAATTCCCATTTATTTTATAGGTCTGAGATCAAAAAAGTTAAATCGTTTGAGACATAGTCAAGGCCCAAGAGTGAACACCTACTTGAAAAGCACCCTTTGGAAAACTAATCTGTTGAACTCACTAACTAAAACTAGAGGCATGTAATTTCCTGTTAAGGAAAAGATCAAATTAGGGTTAGTGAGATGCTTAAACTTCCATCTATAAATCTCTCCAAAAACTCCCTCTAAACTAATCGTTAGATTCTAGTAGATTTGTTTATATGTAAGCTTGGATATTATTAAACAAGGTTCCTAAAAAAAAAGTCTCATCCCCATTCATAGCAAACCAGGATTCTGTATTTTAAAGCCACAGAATGAGACACAATTCATTACACATCCTCATGTTCTCAGAAAGACTGCTCTTAGCTTTCCATCCTTTCCCACAACCAAACTGTTTATTACTTGAAATATTTTCAGCACTATTATCAGAAGGTGTTTACTGCTTTTCTTACCTGTTCTTAGCTCCTACAGCAAATACAGAAACAAAGGCCAGAGATATAAACCTTTTACAGAGCTTCAGCTTTGTAATTAGGCTTTTCCTTCTGACCAAACTGTGTTTAACTTAGCTCTGTTTTGTTATACATTTGAGGGTTGATCAATCTAAGCTTAAGTCACAATGAAAAATGCAGCTGAAGTTACCTGACAAACCATTCAAGATAGCATCTTCTGATATAAAATCTATTCCAAGCTTCTTCCCATTCTCCTTGTAAATTTTCTGCAGGCTCTTATTTGGAAGCACATTGTAGTAATCATTTTCACCACCTTTTATTTCCACCTAGACAAAAATCCCAAATTATTAAAAGTTTTTTGCCAGTGTAAGCCAGTTTATGCAAACAATCTGAAGGCCAAAAAAGCCCTACATATCCAGACTTCAAGCCCAAGGCAAAACAGACATAAGCCCTAAGTTTCTTTCAAAAATACAACATTCTGCCAAATATTACCCTTGATCAAAACACAGCTGGTGTTCTGTTCAGTTTGCACTAGAAAGCCAAATTCCAGAAGGAAGTATTTAAAAATTTTCTCCAAAAATAGAAAACAAGTATTTCCTGAAACAGTGTCAAATGACTTTGTCTGCAGGTACCACTAAACTACATAGAAATAAATGTAGGCTTTTAGCAAACTGTATTTTACATTTTTTTAGAATGCTTCCAATAATTACAGCCCCATTCATGAAATGGCGTCACACAGGTAAGAAATTTGAAAACAAATGGAAAAAAACTATCAATGTTAAATTTCAAAAGAGATCTTAACTTTCATTCTGCATAAAGTGCACTTTCTGAAACCCCTTTCTAGATCTAGTGAAGGAGACACTGTAAGAAAACAACATCTAATGCCTCAAATAGACCATAAAAGTGACACGCTAACATTCACATACCCAGTACCTATTTGTTTTGATGATCACATACATTCTTTTTACAGCTGAATTAGTCATAAGCCTGTAATTAAGAGAGCAAGTAGAACCATCTATTTTAGCAACACAACACAAGGTAATCATATTGCTTGAACCAGCTAGAAGAGACACACTTCCGTTTACTAAAAGCAAAAGACATGAGAATGCTAATTGAAAAATCACTCAGTTTTTCACATTTGGTTGCTACATGAGCCTGCCATTTAACGGGGCAATGGACCTAATGACTAACAATACGGGAAAAAAACAGACAGAATACCCAATACCTGTTTTGCTTGTTTCTACAGGTGAGGTTTGCCATCAAGCCTCCCAGGTCTCTGAGCCTAGCAGCACTGTCTGTAGGATAGAAGCATCACCCACAGCAAAACAAAAAGAAATTACAGGGCACTTAAAGAAATTGTATGTACATGGGATCAGGCAGGATGCATCCAAGGATGCAGAGTAAGAGAAGCAGAAATGCAGTCTGGGAGCTATCATTTTTTAAGTGTCACTGAAATAGAGGGATGTTCCAGCTCACTGAACCAGAGCTAAAGGCCACATCCTCTTGAAGGGCCAAGAGAAGGTCCTTGAAAACTACACACTCCTCAGACCATCCTATCCTCAACTTCCCAGAGGGATTACAGAGCAAATAAATCCTCCTAGGACTCATGCCCAGGCTCATGAATCACAAGGTGACTGTGAATATCCAGCATACAAGATGGAACTCATTTAAGAGCAGATAGTGCATGACCAAGCCTAGCTTTGCATGACGAAGTGTCTGGCTCAGATGACACAAGACATGCAAGCTCCGAGTGTTTTACAGTCAGTGGCAGAAAATACCACATTGCTGCCTGTTACTTGTAGCACTCATCTGCAGCCAAGACTGGTGCCACTAGTGTTTTAGTATTTTTATTACTGATGTAGACAAACCCTCTGAAACCACATCTGGTGCTGTGCTTGTTTTGTTTCTCCTCAAATCAAGACTGGAGCTAGGCCAGGGGAAGGCCACCAGGATGATGAGGCGGAGAACATGATGTACAAGGACAGGCTGAAAGAACTTGATCTGCTGAGCCCTCACAGAACAGAAGGTTAGCAGAGCATCTTACTGCTGGTCTAGAGTTACCAGATGGGAAGGGTACAGAGAAGGCAGAACTTCTCAGATGTCAAAGTGACGCAACAAGAAGCAACAAAGGAAACTCCCATTGGATACAACAGAATCACAGAGTGGTTGACGTGGGAAAGCCGCTACAGAGGTCATCTTGTTCAGTTCCCCTGCTCAATCAGGGTCACCTAGAGCTGGTTGCCCAGCACCATACTGAGGCAGCTTTTGAATATCTCCAAAGATGGACACACTGCAATCTCTACAGGCAACCTGTTCCAGCACTCAAATCATTGCAGCATAACCATTAGGAAAACCCTTGTTGACCATGAAGGGGGTAGAGCACTTGTTGAGAGAGGTGGTAGAATTTCATCCTTGGAAGTACTCAAATGTCCAAACAGCACTCAGCAACCTGCTCTAACTGGTCCTGCTCTGAACAGAGAATTAGACCAGATGACCTCCAGCGGTCTCTCCCAGCACAGATACTCTAGGATCCTCTGGCATTCTATTTATAAACCAAAGCTTTCTTTCAGGACACAAAGCAAAGGAACAGCAAAAAGTATCACAGTAATTCAGATTTACTTTGGCTAAACACTATGCAGACAAATAATGTAAACCTTGATTTCCGGCCCTGGTCTTCGTAACAGAAACACATGACAATGAATACATTGTTACCTTGCACCCTGTGGCCAGTGCTGCAGATTTGAAGCAGTTCGCAACCTTCTCTGTCAGAACAGAAAGCTCTTTCCTTGAAGGAGCACGCAAGTAAAACTCCAGCTCAGTGTAAGAAGGAATGATGTTAGGTTTCACACCACCATTTTTTATTACACCTGCAGAAAGGGAAAAGTCATGTTGTCAGTGTTAAATGTAATTGCTTGATCTTCAGCCCTGTCATGAAATTCCACAGTCAAGAACTATAAATACATAAACAAAACCAACAAAATATCAGCTGAGCATGAAATACAAAGAATGTAAAAAATGCAGTATGTGGACAAAGTTTCTACATCATGTCAGATTAAGTGGAACATGTACATGTCTTTTCAGCACAATTTCACAGCATTCTTTGGTCAGACATCTGTTTTAAATCCCAGAGTCAAGCCAAACTAGCATTTCTAATTAATCCCCTAAAATTCAATGCACTGGAGTCATAAAGCAATCTGTCTGCCAACAAGAAAAAAATAGCTGTAAGGGCTAACTTGGATTCCAACTTTTAAACATTTCCTCAATTAGAATGTTTCCAATTTACTTTGCGAGCTTGAAGAAAAACTGAGTAAGTTGCATTTCGCAGCAATACGGGAATAACGCGTGTGTAGTAGTGCCCAGAAAGTTCATTAGATTGCTCATATTAATTCTTCAGAAATATTGGGATGTATAATACATGTAGCTTTATTCACAAGTGCAGTTTGAGTTGAAAGTGCTCCCTCAAGGAAATGTGCGATTAACTACATCTTTTACCATTATGGCATCAAAGACATTACCAAAAAAGACAATAATATTTAGATATTTCAACAAGAAAACATTGTAGATCCCAGTTGTACATTAGATTTCATTGCAATAGCAGCTAGTTGCTTCCAACAGGCTGTTTCCCTGGCCTTCTACCCTCAATTTCTTCTATGTGGAATAAGATTTGTTTTCTGTAGAACCTGAGACAT